>VXBO01013324.1:418929-440794 GCA_013400135.1 Rhinoptilus africanus | reverse complement strand
GTTGAAAAATATGTTCTAAATCATCTTGGCATTCCTGGCCAATCTATTTCTTCAGTTCCTCAGTGTTCTGTAGTCCTCAGTGCTGCTCAGGAATGCTTATAAGGTAAATGAACAGGTGCTACTGTGGCATTGAGACACAAAAAAACTTTGTTTGAGAAAGAAAAAAGAAACTAAACCAGGGTATTCTCAGTATGTGTTTGATCACCACAAGTCAGTTTCTAGGTGTTTTTACTTATGTTGACGTAAAAATGATGCTGAAGGTGAAAAATCTGAAGAGTGCATTTTATATTTACCTTTTTTCCTTGAGTTATTTGCTTGCACTTTCATGCTGATCTCAGGTGTTTTTATCATAAAAAGGAATTATTGTTTTCATAGACAGGTAGATTCTATGAGATCCATTACAGGATTTTGTTGCTGATACACTGTTTGTATAGAGAATATGGATATAGTATGTTATATTAAAATGTGAATTCTCTCTCTTTGCCCTGCATTATTTTATCAAGAGGGGAACTGAATAGTTTATCCAACCTTCCCCTCTGGAATGATTTGTTGGCACTTCAGGATGAATTCTACACACAGCTCGTCAAAGAATCATTTTAGTTAGCCATGGTTCATCCATATAAATTGAACACTTCAAAGATTTTTCTCACTTTGACATGCATCTCAAAATCCCTGCAGGAAACTGCATCATACAAAAAGGTAGAGTGGTCAGAGTGAATAATCTGGGAACGTATGAGGAACAGAAAGACTCAGAACTAATGTCTCCTTCCTATTTGCTTAACTACACCTGCTAGCTCATGTGTGAGCCCATTACTTCAGAAGAAACACCTTTCTGCCAGTTTTAATGTAACATGCAGGCCTTAAAATCCCTCAGACTAAAACTTAAGATCAAATTGATGTTGTATGTGTGTCACCTCCATCAGAATCTATGGCTTAGAAATATACCTCCTATGAAGCAGACTTGTACCTAGAGGGATGTATGTGGGTATGTTTACAATGGCTAAGGAGGAAGGAGCTGCGTGATGCAGTGATGCAGCTGCATAGAAATCTGTGAGTCTACTTAAAGTAACAGTCAATTTAATCCTACATATATGAGAAGTAAATATAGCTGTATATCATATATATTTTTAATCATCTTACTGTATGGAAAATAGAGTACATAAAGTTTTTGAAGTTGTTTATATATAACTATTGATGTTTGAAATACGTGTTTTAAAAAAAGTCCCTTAGAAATAGCTAGTTTAACTAAAAATTTTGCAAGAACCACTTTCATCTAAATGCTTCTGTAAAATTACTGGAATAACATCTGTGCAATAAGACTTAACATTATAAGGGTAAAATGTAAAATAGTTCCATTAACTTGAGAATTATTTTGTTCAAAATATTTTGTGTAACATGAAAAATCCTAAATTGGGCTTTCCTTCCAGTTCAACATGAAACTAAAATTTAAGACCTCATTGTTTTTCATGAGATTTTCATTTTTTCAGTGTGCACTTATTATATGTTCTGCAGCTGGCTAAAATCTTATTTCCAAACATCAAATGAGAAGGATTAAATGGAAATGATTAAATTTGTTAAAATATCCCAAACATAGCAATTTATTAAAAATACGCTACTAAAATTTTTAATGTAAATAGAACTGTCTTTTAAGGCACCATTAGATTTTGTAACCTACCTGATGTTGGCCTAGTCCTGATCCAGAATTAATAGAATTAAGCAGAAAATTTTCTTTGATTACATCCTCTAAATGTTAACATTTCTGGTCTCTGTTTCAGGGCTTAGATTTAAGTCAAACTCTTGATCTAATTATTTCAGCGGAGGTATTTTCTAAGCAGTGAATGGCAGGCTTACAGAGAGAAAAGTAATGTTCTACAGTAAGTTTCACTTGAGCATTTTCATAGCAGTTTATTAATTTTCATACAATGAAAAGCAATTCCAGTATCAATGGTTTTGATTTGAAGCACTGGTTTTCTAAACTCATTGTAATTTCACTGCAAGTTATTGTAGCAAGTGACACACTTCCATTAGCACAGATTTGGTAGTATAGAATTTGGGATTCAATAATCTTCAGTGAAAAATTTGTGATTTTTATTGACACAGCTTTAATGAAACAGCTTTGAAAAATACCATGTCACCTGTCAACATTTTTTCTGAGTCTTTTACTTATTAATAAAAATCAGTGTAACTCTCTAGAAGTATGTTTTACAAAGGGAAAAAATGCCATTCCAAGTTCTTGATTTGAAATAAATTTTATTTATTTGAACATATTAAGAAAAGCCCTGTCACTATCCAAAACACTTCTAAGCATTTGAACTATTCAATTTTAATTTTTAGGAAGAGTAATTGGAAGGTTTTTGACAAAACTTGTAGTTAGACCACCAGTTTGCCCGCCTATCTATTTAATCACCACAGTGTGCAATAACATACATAAAAATCTTTGGCAAATAACTAGGGTCCTGGTAAAATGTAAAGACCTGTGTTTTCTCCTGTGAGGAAGGAGCAGTTCTATCAGAGGCTAGAGCAAGGTGCAGGACGAAAAGTTTTGCTTCATTGGTTGCTGTTCTTTTTCTGTTTGCTTTTGCTTCTTACCTGATATAAGGGAAGAAAGAACATGAGTGAGGCAAACACAAGTGGGTGAGTGCTTTGAAGGTCTTTCCTGTGGTGTTGGAAAAGTCCATTGGAATCATACAGTTCTTTGGTGTTTTCTAAAATCATCACGCTGGATTTGTTTAATAAGCTATAGAAAGACACGGCCCAGCTAGATCTCTTCCTGCCCACTGAGATTTCTTTTCCAAGCTGTTGAGTTCTTCTTCCTGAGTTTTATAATCTTTATTGTCCTAAAGGACTACAACTGCCTTATTGGTTCAAAGACTTCTGTGTTATCTTTAACGTAGCTAGGGCTTGAGCCATTAATTGAAATTTCTTTAGGGCACTGCAAAAAATACATGGATAGAAACAACAAAGTCACAATGACATTAGCCTTGAGGCTGCAAACTTGGACAAATCAAATAATTTAAATTGTTTAATCTGAAATTTTAGCTTTCCCGCTTGTGTCTATGAAAATTAATGTCACTGTGGGTAAATCCTATGCACATGACTCTGGAGTTGTTCTCAAAATCAGTGACATGACTTTGTGTGCATGGGTAAAAGCTGATAACTCGGTAGTTTACTCAGTGGGTTCGTTAGCTGAACAAGTATATTTCTCAAATAAATTGTGTGCTTTTAGATGTTATTTTAAAATTTTAATATTTTAATCTAAATGGATTTTTTTCCACAAGAAGGAACCAAAATCCCATTTTCATTTTTAAGATTGGGGTGTATTATTATTTTTTTACTCCTTAAAAATTACTTTTCACCTATAATATAGTATAACTGGAGTGTTTGGCTGAAGTTTACACAGTTCTGCCATGGACGAATTTGTCAATATTTTGAATTTTGTAGTTCTAGCCAGTTGGAAACCTGTATCTCAGGTTCTGTCAAGAATTAATCATAGTTGTCACAGTACAACTAGGTGTAAATAAATCTATTCATGACCTTATAATTGTTAAAAGATGAGAACATAAAAAATCATTTCTAAAACTGTAAAAGCACAGTAATGGGTCCTCTACACTTTCTCTCTCTCTCTCTCTCTCTCTCTCTCTCACTCTTCCTTTCTTTCTCCTGCTCCCCTTCCCATTTCCTTCATAAAAAGCCAGGTAGTTACTCAGGATAGTGACTTTTCTGGCAAGGGAACACATTTTGTTTTGTGTTTGTATAGTGTAAAATGCCTGCCTCATGATGAGGACTACCAAATGCCAGTGAGATATAACCAAGAAAGTAATTCCATCTTGAGTAGAAGTTACGAAGCCTGATTCCTTAAATATTCATGTCTTGTATCTAGGTTCACTGCTGTGTATAATATAGTGAACTTCTATTGGAATTTTCCTGTGGATTGGGCATTTATAATAGCTTTCTCCTGTGTTGGTCTCTAATGTTTAAGAAGACTTGAGCTCATCCTTCTTCCCTTCAGTGAAGACTTTAATAAATTCTCTCTACATACGATTTCCTTTTTTTACGATGCTTACCTGATTTTCACATTGCCAGTACCTCCATTAGACATGATCAAAACTGACCAATAAGTTATGAAGATTTCAGGGAGAAACTGAGAGAAAGAAGTGTTGTTTTCTTGAGAAACATGGTTACAGATATGGTATAATAATGATAGAAAAATTATCACGCTTCCCATGCTTGCAAAGCAGAGAGATAGAGTTTGCTGTTCTCCTTGTCACCAGGAAAGTAAACATCTTTAAGTAAGAAAGGACAATATTCACCTAGATCCCAGTTCATTGGATAGTAGCCAAGCCTGGGACGTGAAAGATAAATGAAGTAAACAACTTTGAAACAAAGCCTATACTTTTGCTAACAGGACTTCCTATCATGAGCTTCTCTGGATCCTGTCCTGCCAAAAAGCAGACACTGAAACCCATGGAGCTAGAGGGAGCATAGCGTGACAGACATACCTGTTTTTTCCCTTGGCTGGCCTTTGGTCAGCCCTGCCAGTTCCATTTGACCTCAGTACCAGTTGCCCCCTTCAGAGACTATGCAGACCTCCCTCTACGCTCACTATCTATTTGCATAGATTTTGAGTTTGCCTGTCATAGTGATGCAGTGTTGATCACTGAAATTTTTTATGCCTCATATTTTCTCCCTGTTTCACAGGTGATGAACACAGCCTTAAGGACACTTAAACCTAACTAATTTATTTCACAGGGCTGGTGTATTCACAGGTGTATGAATACTTTTGAGGTGCTGAGTTTGCGTGTCTAATTTAAGCCAGTTCCTAGTAAACTATCTTCTCTATCATTAGGCAGGGTTTAAGTAATAGGGAAGATCATGTTGTCAATTTACTCTGTCAGTTCACTCTATTTAGAAATTAAACTGCCCAACCAAATCTAACACCTGCTTCTGCCTCCCTTGTTTCTCTCCTCTATGCCCCTCTGCTATTATCCCCTTTAGGCTGTACAGTCATTCAGCCTGTGTTTCTTCCCCCCTTTTGTTCAATATGTTATCTATAGTTTGTAATTGTTTATCCTACCATTACATAGTCCACAAGCTTTTATGCAGTGAAATGGCTGTTCTGGGTATAAAAGGAACTGTAAAAAGAAGTGTAAAAGCTTGTGATGTATGACAGTAGAGAGAGTGAAAGGCATGTGGATTTTATGTCTCCAAGTGCTTATGAGAGGATAGAAGGACAATGTCTGACTCCTTTCTGGAAATTAATTGGAAGAACGGTTAAGAAACTACCATCTTAAGCATGAAATTTGGTCAACCCAGAGCAAAATTCAACACTCACTAATGTAACTGATGCTTTCTTTAAATGGCATGAATGGGGACAAAGGCAGAACTTGGCCTGTAGCATCAAAGGATTCAATATTTCTGTGAAGATTCTTCATTTGTATGAAAATTTTTATGCAAAAACCTTGTTTCAGATTTTATTGACCTCCAAAGTTTGGTAAATACATAGCCAACTGAGAAAGCCAGTCACTACTAGTTTCAAGTCAAACTAGTTGTGTGTGACCTCTGAGAAAACCAGAAGAAGTACTGGAACCACCATGGGGCTGGGCCAGCCATCTGCCGCAGGAGCCCTTTCCCCAGGGCAGCGGCAGCTGTCACAGGCTGTTGTCCCACTGGTGGCTACAGCTGTGCCCTACGTGTACCCGTCCCATTACGACAGAGCAAGAGCAGAATGCCCCACATGCCAAAATGGCAGTACCTACATTCCAGCTCAGCAAAAGGCCTCCTGAGTCTTACCCAGTCATGCTGGAGAAGAAACTGCATTTTATTGTTTCTCCTTAACAAAACTAGATTCCCTTTCCAAACTCGTAGATGTCTCACGTGATCCACTGAGAGTCTTTTCTTTTCACTCCCCCTAAATCCACCATCACATCATCTGTCAAGACTGGTAAGAAAAATCAAGCGTTTATCCACACAAAGTTGCAAAGTTGCTAGTTTTCTTGTTACTTTCTACATAAAGCTTCTATGTTCCTTTTTTTTGTCTAACCTATATTTTCTGCTTTTGAATGTATGCTGCTGATATTTTGGGGGTTCCTCTGCACAACTCTGCAAGTAAAAAAATTACTTTCCTGTCTCACTTTTTTTCCTCCCCCCTAATAACTGTAACTTAATATTCCTATGTATCCCTTGAGTCCTGATGCTCATATTAAAAAGAAAAATTACATTACTGAGGGACTTCTGATAATACTGCAGGAGTTGGCAATGTATAGTACAGGAAGAATAACATCTTAGAGGGCACATTAAGGATGACATCCCCATGAAACTATTTAGACAATGGAAAAGTTCTCATAGGGAACTCAGACCAGATTTTATGAATGCAATGCATATTGATGAGTATAGTACAAATTATTCAGTCTTAGGTGTTTATAACCAAGCTGTTGAATAGTCATTGAGTCTTTTTACTGATACAAATACTACTAACTCTGCTGATACTCACCTCATTTCTTGAATTGGCTTTAATTTTAATTTTAATTGTAAGAATGCATATTGAACTGCAAAGAACCATGTTCTATACATATCTGTCCAAAGTAGTCTCTTTTTTTTTTCCTTCCCTTTAAGAAGGAACTAATCATTTTAAGTAAAAACTATTTTTACTACTTCTATCCTTGAAAGAAACATTAAGGTATTTTCTGGATGATGCCTAATTCATCCTAGCTGAACTAATGGAGGTTTGGTTATACCATGTGGGTCTAATTCTGGTAGCATTTGGTCTGTATCATTTAGTTTCTTCTTTCCACCTAACACATGTAAAGCCCTTTCTCTCTACTGTAAGATTCTGTCAATGTGAAGTTTTTTTGCTTTTCACTAGAAGTGTATTGACAAATCTTCCTCTGTTATTTCCACTAATTAAAAAAGCTCCACGAAAAACTGAAATTTTAGGAGTTTAGTTTTTAGGAGTTTAATATTTGTTCCATTTTATAATTTGTCACTAAGTTGGTTTAGGACAAAATATTATTATACAAGTCTTGTAACATGCAGCATCTAGTAACATATTTTGTATCATATATCAGGCTACATTTTCATGAGCATTCCCTTGTTTTGCTTTGATTTGTTTCCTGGAACGCAGTACGTAATTCCAACCATACAACATCACTTTTATGGACATATTCTACACCAGCATCAAAAATACCACTTGTAAAAATAAATTTTAAAATACATACAATAAAGCTTGCATCTTTTCTATGGATATTTTGACGCTGATGGGTGTTGTTCATTTATTTTATTAGTCTGTGGCTGGGATTTTTGAATAGTGCTAATATCCTATTCCATGTGCAAGTATAGTCGAAAATTCAGACCAGAATGTATAACTGAAGGATGTATGTATTGTAGTACTCTGGCCAGATCGGGGGGACAGGGTGTGTCAGGTGTAGCTACAGAATGGGTCAGCACCATCAGTAATGCAAAAGTTTTACTGTCAAGAAAGTAAATTTGATGGTGGACCTGGAGCTTTTCAGTATTTTAAGATCATTTTAAACCCATTCATTAAAATGATGCATAAGTAAGATTTTAAAATAAATTTGCACTTTGTTTAAGTAATGGTTTATGTGAATATATAAAAGACTAATATGAACTATAGCAATTTTTGCTTTCTGGAGTCAAGTTCAACTCCTTTCTTAGAAAGGAGCTTGAATAATTAAGTTTGCAAATGCGTCATTATATCCCCTAATCAAAGAAAATTATTTTCCATGCCATCTTTCTCAGATATTTGTAGTCAGTGGTTTTGCTCAGTGGAGATTAATCACAAATACAGACTAAAATCATTACTACGCTGTCTTCTTAGTCCTATGAACATTCTCCAAACTGATTCAAAATTATGGATCCAATGTCTTTCTGTCATTCATTCATCTGGTTTCTTCAAAGAGAACAAAGGTCCATTCTAGATTAAGGGAAGACCAAATCTGAACCACCTAACTACATTGTAAAGATATTGTTATTTTGGAAGAGTTATCCAAATAGTTCATGGTTTCCCAGATTTCAGACCGTAAAAGACAGTGACTTGCACCACTGAGGAAATCACGTGTCTACCATTACATGAAAGATAAATGTGTTTAAAATTGATATACCAAAGAGACATATATAATTCAGGAAATACATTATTAACACTAGCTTATATGCATTTCAATGGGGTATAAAGCAAAGTTTGAACTTAAATAATTCACTAATTTAATATATGATACAATAATTGAAGCAGTTACGTAAAAGTTAATAGTGGGATACGAGTTCTTAGGAGGACTTTCAATAGGGCTTCACGCCTTCAGAAAAACAATACTTACTGGAGTAAATAGCTCAGTCTTTCAAGTTTTAATTTGGTTTCTGAATGATATACAGATCCAGAGCAGGGCTGAAGAAAAAAACTAGGTTATATGCTTGATTCTCTCTCTGAAATGAGTTTGAAAGAGTAAGTAGGAAACAAGCAATTAAGAATCAAGCCACATCATTTCAGAATTATTACTACACAGTGTTTGGGGTTTGGATTTTTTGGTTGGCTGTTGTTTTTTTTAAGGAGAGCGGTGGGAGGCTTGTTCAGATTTATTTTTTAAATAGGAAGAAAATGCCTGCACTATTTGTTTTCTTAAGAAACTCAGTAGGAGGAAGAACTCTTGTTTCCTCTAGGGGTTTCCAGTTAAGATTACACTACAGAGAACATACATTACTATTTCAGCTTCCCATAGGTGAGGGAAGAGATTCCCTGGGGACTCTAAGCCTCCTGTAGTTTCTGTTGTGACCAAGCTGTCTGGATAACACCGCAAATACAATTTGTGCCTCTGATTGTTTTCGTGCTCAGTGTAAGTTTTTCGCAGAAGGGAACATATTCATAGTTATATGTCGCTAGAACCTACAACAAAGAGTTGGAGCTTATAATTCTCATAGAAATGCAGTTTCACAGATTGTAATCATTGCCCTGTACAAGAAGGTGCAAAATGCTATGATTTTGTATTGAATTACTTTGAAGGTACTGTAAATTTGACAATAATGATTGTTGAGATGTAAAGCAAGGGAGAAAAACGTCTGTATTGTTCTTACATAGCTCTTTGAGCACCGAACTACTTTTCTGCCTTTTTATGATTTATATTTCTATAAACTTGGACTAAGTTAGAAGGTCATATCATAGTTACACATAAATTGCTTGCAAATTAAAACTCTGTAGGTTAATGAACAAATTTATGGCAATTGTTTGAACTTTTTGCTATACTAGAGCAAACATATACTCTTTGATAAAAAACTTTTTTCCTGCCTCACTGAACTTTGTAAACCTTGACCAGTTTAAGGTAAATACACGTTCTTATTCCAGGGCTTGACCTCCTCGGAGAAATTAAATATTATGAAAATTTACATATTTTAACATTATTTTCTTCCATTTTGTTCTGTTCACTCTGGTAATTTGTAATAACAACCACGAACCACTGCAGGAGTATAATTCACTTTCATAAACTTGTGTTTACTTCTCTTGCATTGCTTTTAGAATTTTCTTTCCTGTTGTTCCTAAAAAATCTCATTAGAGTTTACCACTATGTCAGCCTTCATTTCATTGAGGTGATAAGGCAAAATTACTTTCTATGCAGCAAAGCACAAAAAAAAGAGAGAGACAACGTTTGCCTAGGCATTCCTTGCTCTCACTTTTAGCAAGCTAGTACCTGAATTATACAAATGATAAGTGTTTACTTTAAATCACTGGATAGTAATAGTCCAGTAATAAATTAAAGCTGTTTTGTCATTTTTCTAATTATTGGAAAATTTTGTTCTTGCTTGTTTTCATTGCAGTCAGAAAAGGAAGCAACAAGATCAATCTAATGGCATTCCTTATCTGTTAGTGATGTCTATTTCATGTATACCTAATTTCCTCAGAAGATCTTAAAACAGATTACAAAGTACATAGTACCCTTTCTATAGTTTTATAAAGAAGCCTGAAATAGCAAAATGCTGGCATAGGTTCCCCATATAGTTAATATTTCTTGGTAGGTCTCCTCAGGCTCAGATAGGTGTTTTATCTACTTCTAAAAAGAAATCAGGAAGTTATGGATGTGATAGATTCGATTGCTTGGAGTTTTGAAAAGCTGAAGTCCTAATGTGATTGTTAAGCTGGTTTTATTGCTGCATCGCTTAAAATCAATGTTGTACCTGAGATTTTAAAATCATGCTTATTTTAGCTCTCTAAAGAAAGAGATAAAGACTCTTGTTAGGAGCTGTTGAACTTAATTTTTTATTACAGATAAATAAAGATATAATTGTGATAATGTTTAACTTTAGGGAGTGGCAGTCCTTTTCTATCATGCCCGATTATTTATGCATAGGCAAGATTTCTTTTAATAGCCAATAAATGGTTTTGTAATTTATACAAATAAATGAAATAAAAGATGTATTATCACTACAAGACAAAAATAAATTAAGCTTTTACTTTAAGAGATGGCAGTATTTCAAAGTGACCAGAGTCTCAAGTGTGGTTAAGTCATGGTCCACTTCTGCTCTTAGGTGGTACTGTAAAAGGAGTGTTTATGTGACAACTGACCCTCTTCTGGTGCTGCCGCTTCTTGTTTTTGAAGAAGAAAGCTGAGCTTTGAATATAAATAATGTGTGAAACCCTGCTTAACTGCCCAGTAAATACAGGCAATTCTCATTCTAAGCACAAGCCCACAAAACGTTGAGTGGTCCTGGAGATGCTGGGAAAAAAAGAAAGCTTTGCATACTGATTACATAGGGAATGTAATTTTTTTTTTAATCTCCATCTTTAATTTAAACAATTCCTTGTAAATATTTTATACAACTTCCTCCCAAAGCTTTGAGTTTTCTATTAAATATTCTAAGGGATTAATTTCCTGACAGGTTAACCGTATTTTCGCTCATGCTTTTAGAAGTATGGTGATGATTTTGCTGTTGGTTAACTTTTCATTTAAGTAGTGTACGAAATCAGAGCTGAACTCAAAAGATTTAGGACAGAGTTCTAGGAGGCCTGTGAAGATCTGGTTAGCACCCATGGGGCTCCAGTGAGGTTTATTTTCTCCAAATTTGTTTTAGCAGGGGGAACAAACAGTGTTTGAGTTCCCCCTCACCAAGGTGATGGAAACAAGACAAATTTTATAAGGAAACATACTAAGTCAGCTTAAGAAAATTTGTGTGTGCATAATATGTATTCTGCACAAACTAATCGATGCAATGTGAACAGTTTTCTTTGCTGATTTTGTGTATATCTGCACTTCTTTTACCAACTTTTATTCTTTGTTCTTCCTCTGCACAAGGAGACGAACCTTTATCTGGAGTTAGAGGCACTTGTTCAGCTTACTAAAAGGTGTATTTATGCTGATTTGGGCAGTGATCTAATTATCACTAGATGATAATTAGACTAAATGATCTACTGAAGTCCCTTCCAACCCTATGATTCTATGATTCTATCAGTCAGCAGGCTTGGTCACCAGAGTGCTGACAGTCTTTCAGTGCCTTTTCAAAAGGACATACAGGATGGTGGAGAAGCTCTTCTTTCTTTGATGCATGCAGCTAAGAATCCTAAAAAAACATCGTATAGAAGCAGAAGACGTGCCTGCAGGCCTAAAAGGGTAAGCATGTGTAGAGTAAGAGACAATACACGGAGACCTGATTCACACTGCCATGGATGCCTGGACTTGAACACAGGTTTTATGGATCAATTGAGCAGAATACAAGCATAGCTCATTTGAAAACTGCCTTCTAGAAAAGTTTTCTAGAAATTTCTTGATGCTTTTCAGTGATCAATAAACACTTCCCTAGCCTGAAGAGAACTGCTAGATATTTTTCTTTCTGTAATTTCAGTAGAAAATTAAATAGCTTGTAATTGGTAACTTAATCTCATGTAATTTGGGATCCACCATGTTTCCTGGTTTGGATATCTCAATTTAACATGGGTAGGAAGCACGAACATGAGTATTTACAGGGTTTCACAGCAGTCACAAACATCTATAATACAAAAATAGAGACAGGAAATTTAGATCATATCAGGACATTTCAAAACTGTTTGTGCAGCAAAGTTCATCTATAAAGATATATATTTGTACTGCCTACAGATGTATTGATTTCTAACACACAAATAGATGTGGCTCTTTTGTAAAACCTAGACTATGGTTTGATATACTTTGTTGTTTTAGTTCCAGAGCTCTGTATGAATGTAATTACAGAAAGTTTCTGTATGTTCATCTACAGGGTTTCCAGCATCTGTGTAGTCCTCCATGGGGCTTCCAGTAGCACATCTGCAAAATCTATGGATTAAAATTCATTGTCTTCCATTCTGTTTTATGCTTTCATAGACCTACTACTCCATCACAAAAGGCGTTCTCAATGCTGATGATACTTGCAGAGTTAAATCACATTTGCTTAACTATCAGATAACACTGAATATATTTTGTGCCTGCCAAATCTTTGACTGGGAATTTTAAGAAAAAACTTCTGTTACTGTGTAGGGTCCTATTTCTTATGGAACAACATTTCAAACACCTGGTGACAAATGGATTATAAAATTATTTTTTTATTAATTTCTAACGTTTTCTCTTAACAAAGGACTTTTTTTTCCCTGTCATTTGATCTACAGGGAGATTTTTTTAAATGACTGTGTCAGTTCTTTCCATTGCAAACATTAGGGTGAGTAATCATACCTGCAAGTGTTTGTAAGCCTTCCATTATTACTGCACTTGAAAAGCAGCCACTAGAAAAATGTTGTGGAAGAAATAAATAGAATCCAACAGAAAACAACTGAATTAACCTTTTGATTTATGCTCTGTAATGTTTATATTCTCCCTCACTAAAAAAAAATTATCCGTACAGATCTGCTAAATGATCAGATTTATTTATTTCATTTGATTTGTTCAGGAATGAATCTTGTGAATATCCTAGATTATGACAGTTTGTTTCTTATTTTTTTAAAATTTACTTTGTGCAGAGAGACTGCACCACAGTTTCCAAGTCAAGCAACTTTAAATCTAGGCAGCTCCTAGGCTTTTTATTTTGCTTTTTGTGGTTTTGTCATTGTTTTTTTTTTCCCAAAAACTTTGAGATGTAGCTGAAATGATTCTTGCTCTGCTAAAAAGGACAAAAAAGTGACAGCCCTTCAGAAGTTGTAAGCTGTCTTGTCCCGCATTCAGTACACCAGCTTTTTCTGCTCAGTCAGTTGCTAGCTACTCAGGAACAGACATGGAAGAATAGTCATTTTTAGCTTCCAGTGAAAGCATTTTTAGCTTCTTTGTGTTTCTCCACATTCCTGAAGTGACATGCAAGTTCAGTGCTCATTAGTTCAAGTTCTGTTACAAGCTCCTATTTATGTGGAAGCTTCAGCTCAAAACAGTCCAACTTTGCAAGAGAAAAGAACTGACACTTTAAATATCTGTGCAGTGACAAAATTGCGTAGTGAGTGAAAAAGCAACTATCTGCATTGGACTAGTAAATGCCAAGGTGCAGCCAGGTTCAGTATTTACATGTTTTAAAATTATTCTTAGAAAAATTAAACAGAAAGAAAAATAAACATTTAAGACACAAATCAAGCAAAATTTTTTATTTTTTTTTTTTCCTGGAAGATAACATCATAGTCTATGGCTTGGGGCAATGTGGAGAATAAAAGTTATGTTAACCTTGGTTGTTGGCCAAGATCTGAGTCTCTTGGCTGAGCAAGCATCTTGAACCACTACTCTGCCTATACTCAAGTTAGAGGAGAGCAGGTACATATTTGCTGTTAGTCACAAAGGCTCTGCAGACACGCCTGTCACTCCTCAGTTGAGATTGGAGCCAGTCACCACAAGCATATGTCTCTGCTGACAAGCAGCGCGTCCCATCCAGAAGGCACTGGCTGCTGGTGCCCTTCACCCATCTCCCAGAACTGCCTGGCAGGATGTGTGCTGCTTCTCTGAGCTCCCCTGACATTGTGCAGATGGTGCTTTTGGGCACAGTGCGAGGAACTGTCACATAATCAAGCCCTCATCCTGCCCACCACTTCACATGTGAGACCTGACACCAGTCTCTGCCTGAGGTCAGGCCTCACCTATAGTGTGGTGTCCATTCCCCGTGCAACCACATTGCTTTCAGTTGCTGGTTGGACAATGAGAATGAAAAAAGTTAGTTCTTTCAGCTAGCCCCTGCCATGGCTTCAAGGGATGTTTTTGGATCTGCTTAATAGCAGAGTATTTTGTCTGGTTCTGTGGGGTCTTCCCATCTATTGTTTTGATTTAAAAATAAGGTAGCCTACTCAATTTTGTACTTAACTACACAACAGCATGCAGAGGAAGTACTCACAGAGTTTGTCTCATGGTACTTGGGAAGTAGAAACTAAACACCTCATCCGAGCTGTTTGTTGCCAGCTTCCTCATGGCTCACCCTCCATGGTGGATGCAGGAGCGAGACCAGGTTACACTGAGTTATCTTTGATACATTTCTTCTGAAAGCTTTTCATACCTGGTGAAAGGGGTTGAGATCAAGCCCAGATTTTTCTCTTTGAATAGTTTTACATTTAAAATCAATCTCAATTAAAACATGTTTGGTAACACTACCATAGCAGAACTGTCTTTTAAACGTTTATTTCAAAATGTAATTTAGGAATATCCTTTCCATTTTAGTACAATATACCATTGTGTATAGCTTTTTTTTCTGTTACTCTGTGCAATCCAGTATTCAACTTGCAATAACAAATTTAAAACACAGTAGTCTCCAATACTTTTATCCCATTTGAAGTGATAGTCCTAGCAGAAACTCAGTTATAATTATGTGCTAATAACAAGAAAGCAGATATATCCTATCTTTCTGTAGTAATTAAGCAATGAGCGTCAATCTGACAAGACTGCTTAGCATTCTTGAAAGGCTGTAAAGACCTGCACTTTAAGCGCTCCTTGAAGGAAGGCAGGACTTTGTATCAGCACATGCAGACAGGACACACAGAACTCCCTTCAGATTAGCTGTGGCAATGCTAGCTATTGCATCCAGCAGATGTGAATAAGAAACTGTTTTTCAATAAAGAAAGTGTTCTTCAGATTGGAAAAGTAAATCATCTTGAAAAGTAAATTTTTTGTAAGGGTCACATATGCCTTTTATCTACCATCCTTCCTCAGGAGCAACGTACATTTTAAAGAAGAGGAATTTCATTGTTTCAAGCTCGAATTCTTACTCTACAAAAAAGTCAAAATGAGTAATTTTAATAGTTTTTAAGTCTTCTTTTCCTGTGTTCTAAAAACCAATAAATTTATTACCCCCAAAAAGAGATAAACCCTTTCCACAAATCACTTAAATTAACTAACATTTTCTATGAAAAATAATTTAGTGACAATTCTTTGACATGATTGTTAATTGACAAGCCAGCTGTCTGATTTCTCATTTTCCTTTCCATCACAACTTTAGATTTCTGTTTCAAACATATGGCTAAATTTTTGAAGTCCTATCCCTTTTTTTAAGAGTATAATACTTGAATGCTGTTGATACAGCATGTTTCCTTGATGTTTCACTAGTGTGTGAGAATAGTTCCAGGTCAACTAATTTTCATGTACCCCTTTTGAGATAATGGCCGGGTTTTTTTAAAGTGCTATGGCGGTTTTTTTCAATATAAAGAAAAAAAATATACTGACCCTTCTGATTGCTAAGGCAAGTATGTCTGTCTGGCTAAGCAACTAAAAGGCCATGTAAAAGATTTATTTTTTACCTACTGGACTTTAAATCTCATGATTTTTGGAGTGAAAGTAATGATTTTCAAATACGCATTATTACTAAATAAATTATGCAAGAATCTAATAGAATAATAATATTGTGGGAAGCCAGTTTTACTTAAAGTCACAAAAAATGGAAGTGGCTTGAGAAGATCAGCCTGTGTACAAACTGAAATGAATGCTACCTGATTGATGCTTGTCTTGCTTGTTCTTATGGCATCCCATGATCGTTTATGACAATGGCTCTGAGACAGTGTCAAAAACCTTATTAAAGTCAAGATATATGACATCTTTCCTGACTACAGAACCCCTCATGTTATGGTATTGTAAAAAGAAGGTAGATTGGCCTGACTTGAATCATTTTTGATATCTATATTGACTTTGACTAGTCTTCTTGTTATCTAACAGCTATTTACAAAAATAGATCATGCTTCTGTTTTTCTAGGAATTGAAATTTGGTTCTCTGGACTATAATTAAACAGGATCTTTCTTCCTCTCTTTGCAACTCCCTTACCCATTTTAAAAGAAAGAGGTTGGGGTTTTTTCCCTTCTCTAATATTTTATAAATTACTCATCCTCCATACAGTCTCAGAAATAAGCAGCAATGGTATATTATTTTTCATTTTGTGCTCACCTGTTCTGATTTTGCCTTTACATGTTCAAGGTATATTTTTTTCTGTATGTCATTAGTAATCTTAACTAATTTTCCACTTCCTGTGTGCTTGCTTATGCGTAAACTCAATGAAGAGCTCACATTTCTCTAATCAATAAGGAGAAAGTGACTGAATCAGATTTCAGAGACTGTCGTTTTGTGAATATCATGTAGAGGAAGCTGCACACAACAAATTCCAGGGAACTGCTGGACATCCAGTGTGTTTGTGTATGTGCTTCTCTTGTTACTTCCAATTTATGGGTGCTGGCTGATTCTGCTAGTTACTTTTAAAAAGCCTTATCCACTTTCTTCATCCTGGCATAGCAATCAGTAGTTCCAGACAGTAGTTCCCACTGTGAAAACTGTCACAATTTTTTCCCTTTACTCATAAAAATTGGAAGATTTTAGGTGTCAGTCACACACTGCAAAACGTATCTTGAAATGTGCTGTCTTAATTTTCCAAGTTAATCTTTTAGGCTTTCCCAAAGCATACCTTATGAATCAAAATAGAAGTTAAATAAAGTAGTTAAATAATCAAAAAAAGAAACAAAACATTTGATTTTAAATCAAATAAGTAATTTTGGCTTAACTCAGTTGCAATTATTTTGGCACAGGCACCTATAGAAGAAGATTTACTTAAAGGACAAAGGCCTGAAAAAACGAAATAAATTTTCCTTTTGACCTTATTCTTGATAAATGTTGAATGCTCTGTATTTAATCATAAAACCATGTTGTCCTTATGATTTGTGTCTGAAGTGCTGTTCAATATGCACAAGTACATGCAAAATCAAGAAGGTAAGTGAGACTGGTTTATTTTTATTTTTTTTTTTTCCGTCTGGTTTTAATATGGTAAATTATCGGAAGATACCTCTGTAGTGTTAGTGTAATTTCAAATGTACTGACAATTTGAGGATTTGCCCTATTTCATCCTCTCCTTCATTTAAATCTTGATATAATACAAAAATAAAAGGTTGCTATCCAGCCATATCTGAAGAAAGCGATGGCCTACAGTCTTAGAACAAAATATAAAGGCATATTCAACTGCTAAAGGTATGTGAAGTCATTTAAGTGTAATCAGTTTAATCACCCTCACTCTAAACAAGGACAGAAGGAAAAGAAGTCAGTGAGCATTGCAGTAGAAACTACTTACCTTGTGGTTATGGTTAGTGATCTGACATCTCGACTAAGAAGTACGGGTGTAAGGGATAAATATGGACTTATCATCAGTAAAAGTATGAAATCAAAAAGACTCTGGATACTTTGATACATGCTAATTAGAGAAAAAATACAGAGTGTAATCTTGTCATCAAGTGGTGTAATTCTGTCAGATCTCAGAAGTGAAGCGTAATTGGGCCATGATAACACGGGGTGATCTGCATGAAGGAAAAAATAACGTCAGGAGGAGTGGTTTTGCTAGTGACAGTCTTCCTTTTAGTCTGAGGTTAGTATTTCACCACTCTTTCACTCTGAAAGGTAAAAGCATTCTCATTTTAAAAGTCTACCAAGACATAAAGAACAGCCTGCTGTTTCCTTCCCAGGTAAATAAATTTACTTTCCAAGAGCATACGTATTTTGAAGAAAATAAAAAGCCTTATATAACTGTAATGCAAAAATCATACACTCCTTTGGGAACTTTGGAGTTTATAGGTGTGCTCTGTGCTGCTCTGAAGCATGTGAGAGAGCTTTCTGTGTTATCCTGACAGTGGGAGACATTTCATCCCCTTGGCCCTGCACTAACGGCTCTCCTTCAGTTCATGCGGCTTCTATGATGGCATACAGTGCAAAGGATCAGGGGATTTGTTAAAATTTATCAATACCCTGTTTTTAGATTCCTCTGCTGATGTGATGTAATCATTATACATGCATATATATATGCACCTGTATAAGCGTATGTATGTATGTATGTGATATACGTACATAATATGTAATAGTCTGTTCCATGTATAAATTATTATAAGTAAATGTATGGATGAGGAAAGAAAAAAGGAAAGTAACACTTGCACTTCTTACACTAAGATCAATAACTCTTTTCCTCCTTAGCTGATTCATTTCAGAGCTTTTCCTGACGAGCCTGCTCAGGTCATTCAGTTTCATTCACTCCACTTTTCAAAGAATGACTTGTGGAAATGGTGGATAATTTTTGTATCCCATTTTTCTTCTGGAGTCCTTCAGGTTTTCTTTCAAATTCATTCAGTCTTTCTCCATCAAAACCTCCTCATGAAAATGCCTCTTTGGAAATAGGGTTGTCATCACTTCTACTTGACTGGCCTATTAGCAACTCCCTCATCAAGTGCAGGATAGGAACCCACACTCCCTGGTGAATTACTGCCTATCACACAAAAATCATTCTTGATAACTGAATGAGATTGATAAATTCAGCCCACTACTATGGGACAAGACACAAACACATTTAAAACTATTTCCAAGTTGATCGGATAGAGTTTTAGATGCTTTTGAACACCCAGATACCATTGTCATAAATACACACACTGAGACATATAGATGAGATATAGATATAAATGAGATATAGATATAGATATATAGAAATGCTTTTGATCTTTTGCCAGGTGGTAAGAAATTAAGGCTTTTCAGGATTTTATTTTCTTTAGAGAAAATTCTGTAATATGTAACTGCCTATTTTCATAGTGTAACGTATTTTCTTTACCCATATACACAGAGACAATTAAAGCAATGTAGAAATAGAATAGAATCCTATTTCATGCATTGTAACCAGTATCAAGTTCCAGTGGACTAAAGTTGTTTCATGAATAGGACTGTCTAAGGCAGCCAGCAAATCCTTTTGTTGTTTACAGCAGCACTTACAAAGGGAAAATTAATTGCAGAACTGATGCAGTACTTCAAAAACCACACTGCTGTATTTCATAAACAAACAAACAAAAATCCAACAAAATGATGCTTATAGAGGTAGAAGACCCTCAGCTGATTTCTTTGGGATGCAGCACAAGACCAAACAGCTGATCTATTGGGCAGAATAATATTATTTCCATGAAGACAGCTAATTTCGTATGTGTTCCAGTAAATTTGAAAAACTACTTGCTACCTGTATACAGTCCCTCCTAAAATGGCAATTGCATGAAGTATTCTTTGTTTTCCATNGAACACTGTAACATTTTTGTGCAATTTAATAGGATCTAATCTCTACCCTTGGTCTCTAGAAATAAAAAGTGTGATATCTTTAAAATCATGCCCTTGTAATCTGCATTTTAACTAAATGACATTTTTGGTTCATAAGACATTCTCTATTTTATCTTGAAAACAGGTTATTTTCATGTTAATTAGGTTCTCAATGCGTTTACTGTGGAAAAGGAAACTGAATTTTTATAGTCTTCTTTTCAATTTAATTAAAGTAGACCTTCATTTCTCTCTTCAGACAATATGCCACCATTAGAAGACCAGAAATGTGACGGCACTAAAAAGTCAAATCTAAGAAAAAAAACCAACCAAAAGACAGGAAAAATATAAATAACTGAATTATGAATAATAAATAGACTGAGGCAGTTTCAACATCCTATAAAGGTTTTTAGTACTTGAAGTGAAACTGAGACATGATTCATGCACCTGATATTCAAACTATGACCTCACAAGCTCTTTATTCCTATACAATTTTATTCAAACTCAGATGTCATAGCTAAGTTCTTTTTTCAGCTTAACAGTGTTTCAGAAACATATTCAGAACAGCAGTAGCCTCAACAATACTAAAAGTTTGTCATCCACATCGGTTTTGCACATCATTGGGATCCAAAAATAATATTCTTTTAATTTTGTACTATGTTTTGGGGCTCAGTCTGTGGTAGGTGATAATAAATCACCTCTAACACAGGCTGTCAGGGGTGTTTTCCTCATAAAAACTTTGAAAATCTGTCTTAACTTTTAGAAGTTAAGGATGTGAGAAGGATATGAGTCTGGACTTTATGTAATAATCTAGTTGTTAGTTTTCCTAGGAAGTAAGAGCAACATTTAAATATCACTTCTTCAAGTGTATTCAAGCTGTGTCCTTCGAACCCCAGGACAGTGCTATAACCACCAGGATCTAGTGGAGAAGGAAGAGAATGTTTCCTTCCACTGAGGAAAGAGTTGCATCAAAAAGCAAGGAAAAAACTGAGTGTAAAACTGTTAAGATAAAACCTCTAAAACTGAAAACAAAATCAGCTTGGTAATTGCCATTAACTACAGAAATACAGAGGTAATTGCCTATGTTTTGAAAGGCATAAGGAATTCTTTTTTTTTCATGCTTACTGAAAATNACTGCTGTATTTCATAAACAAACAAACAAAAATCCAACAAAATGATGCTTATAGAGGTAGAAGACCCTCAGCTGATTTCTTTGGGATGCAGCACAAGACCAAACAGCTGATCTATTGGGCAGAATAATATTATTTCCATGAAGACAGCTAATTTCGTATGTGTTCCAGTAAATTTGAAAAACTACTTGCTACCTGTATACAGTCCCTCCTAAAATGGCAATTGCATGAAGTATTCTTTGTTTTCCATATTCTGTCTACAGATAATCATTGTTACTCATTTTTTCCTTTTCTTAATTCATAAATTATGGTGTATTTCACTGGAGAGGAAATGCAAGCTTCGTGTGGTTCATATACTGTTAGATTCAAGTGCAAAAAGTACCAGGTTGATGCTTTAAGTTTTTCTTTAAGGTATGCTATTAACATTCAGTAGGTTTCTGTACAGCACTGGATTTTTGCTGATTGTCACTCCATCTTCAAACTATGAAAAATTCAACATTATGTTCTTATGGAAGACAACGTTGTGAAAGATGCTCTTCTGTTATGTGTGGAGTGGATGTGAAAGAATCTGAAGATACCTGGTATTTCCTGAGGTGTATTTTAACAAAAAAGATCTTCCCTGATTGACTTACGTTATATCAAAACACTTTATTCAACTTTAAAAGTATATGTTTCTCTCCACTCCTGATGTGAGCATGGTAACTAGTAAAGCAAATATTATAATTAAAATTCATTTTACAATATTTACGATAACCATGACATAATAACATTAATTTTTTCTGTTCTAACTTTCCAATGCTAAAAAGAGAAAAAAGCAGTAAAAGCTTTATTTTGTTGTCATTAAAATGAGCAGATATAATCCCAGAGGTAGTGCATTGAATAAGAAGGTGTAATTTTTAAACAGTAAGTTTTATGATTATCACATTTCTCATTATTACTATCTTTAAGGATAAGCACAGATTAAAAGACTCTGAACACAGGAGAAAGCACTGAACACTGTAACATTTTTGTGCAATTTAATAGGATCTAATCTCTACCCTTGGTCTCTAGAAATAAAAAGTGTGATATCTTTAAAATCATGCCCTTGTAATCTGCATTTTAACTAAATGACATTTTTGGTTCATAAGACATTCTCTATTTTATCCTGAAAACAGGTTATTTTCATGTTAATTAGGTTCTCAATGCGTTTACTGTGGAAAAGGAAACTGAATTTTTATAGGCTTCTTTTCAATTTAATTAAAGTAGACCTTCATTTC
>VXBO01013324.1:385362-418433 GCA_013400135.1 Rhinoptilus africanus | reverse complement strand
AACCCCAGGACAGTGCTATAACCACCAGGATCTAGTGGAGAAGGAAGAGAATGTTTCCTTCCACTGAGGAAAGAGTTGCATCAAAAAGCAAGGAAAAAACTGAGTGTAAAACTGTTAAGATAAAACCTCTAAAACTGAAAACAAAATCAGCTTGGTAATTGCCATTAACTACAGAAATACAGAGGTAATTGCCTATGTTTTGAAAGGCATAAGGAATTCTTTTTTTTTCATGCTTACTGAAAATCATCCTTTCTTTCCTACTTAAGTGCAGAGATAATTTTTTTCTTGGTCCAAAGGAAAAGCTCCCTAGCGAGGGGCTTGACTCAAATCCAGCTACAATTGTTCCTAACTCAATTGGTCTTAAGAAGAACCTGTATACAGGTGATGCCTAGACTCACCAAAGTACTTAAACAAATGAATTGTCTCATATAAATCGATGTGATTTTGGCCATTTGATAGCAAAGTGTGTATTTTAAATGGCAAAGTGTTCATCCACTGGAGAGGGTGAAATTCTCATCACTTCAGTAAACAGATAAGGTTTAGTGTAGTAAAGATATCTTCAATTACATATTTCTGATACTGTAACCAAAGACTACTTTTCAACCAATCATATGAAACTTTGAAGGACAGCACTAGAGAATGGGCAAGGGAAAATAAAGGTAACTATATAGATTTGTATAAGGGACATATTTGCTCTCTGTAGTCATATTAGTGTCAGTAAACGATTTTAAGTGTACTAATCCCAGGGTCCCAAGGAATTCTCTTTAGGAATGGAAAGGAAATGCTTAAAAAGCCCAGTTACTTAGAGCAACTAATTGCTTCTTAAAATTTATGTCAGATACTCAGTTTAGCAATTATGCTTGCATATATATTAGGTGTAATAGAGACCACCTTAGTGCACTTCGCTCCCTGTAATGAAGTTTTAAATGTCCCAAGATTTTATTTTTCATTTTTGGAGAATGTTTTATAATAATAGCTCATGTTTCGGAGTTGAGGTTTATTTTGGATGGAGATGAACTGTTTTGTTTTGTTTTGGGTTGTTTTAAAATAAGCTATTTCTAACTTTACTGTAGTGTTCTTTGTATAGTATCTTGCCCTGTAGAACTCTAAAGATTTTCTCATTACTTCATGTTTATATCCTTTACATGTTTGAGAACTTTCTTAAAGGCTATTTACTCCCTCTTTCAGACCTTTCAAGCCTGAGACCCCTCTTTTTCAAAGTGCAAGTAAGAAGTAACTAATTTGAAATTAAGACTTACAGCTTTCTAGAAGTGACCGTAGGTGCTGTGATTATAGGTGAGGAGATCAGAAAAGGAATTTAAATGAGTTTTAAAGGAATTTTAATTTGCCCATATGGGAAAATGAGTGAGAAGGATAGTTTTTGAGATGGTAAAGATTTTCTTACAAATACTGTCAGATCAACTTTTTATCTGCTGAAATAAACAAAATCACTTTGTCTAAAATCAGACTGCATAACATCAAGATTCTGTGGTGTCTCCATGCCTCTAGCAATTCCCAGGAGCTTTACAGCTGTGTTCTCTGGGATGTAACAGGCTCTTTGGTTAGGTTCATATTTTCTCTGTTTACTTGGGTTTAGAATTGCTGAAGAAAGTCCTGAACTCTTTCATTAGCATAATTTCTAATACTTCTAGAAAAAAGTCTGTAATTTATGATTGCAAAATGCTTTAGAATTAGTCAGAAGTCATGTAACTATGTCTAAAGAGCTGGTAGCCAAATGCTTTCCCAGATGATGAAAAGAGACTTGTTCTAGAAGCTCATTAAAACTATTAATAGAAAAAAAATAGGAATTTTATGAAAAGACTATGTATTTTTACTTTATGTTCTGACCAGGCATGTTCTTCATGGACTGGAAGATGATTGCAGCTCTGGTTTTGACATTTTCAATTGTGAAGTCCTGTTTGATTTTTTTAAGATAAGCTTTAATGGAGCAGCGAAACAGGAGTTCAGTTCTCTTTTGAAGTTTGGACTTTATCAGCAATAGGTAATGAATCTTGACGGTTGATCATATGGGTGTTTTGTGTCTCTGAATATGTCTATGTCTTTATCTATTTATATACAGAGAAGGAATATAATGTCTATTATATGGTAACAATGCAGTGCATAGCATTGACTGCAACTACACTGTTTGGATAAAAGATAAATTGAAAGATAAAATATTCAAGAAGTTATAAGCATTTTTCATATAGTTATTTATGGAGCAGTGAAAATGTGAATAGTGGCAAATGCTGTCCCCGTCCATGGTACTTCCTTTATAAAGTTATCTCACATTTTCCTCTAACTCACTGCATAGGCATAATCCTGGCATTTATAAAGGAAAGAGAGAAGTCACCCTTGAGCTATTACCTCTAAATATAATTCTGGACATTTTCCAGAAAGATCACTGAAAATCAGTTGGCCAGATGCATTCAGGCTTGACTACTTTCACCTGAAAAATTAGTGCATGCTCAATATTTTATAAAAATGCTGTGGCCAGACAGACAACTTCCTTNTTTTTTTTTGACAAGGAGAATAACCTCTGACTTGGAAACGTATGATTCTTAGCCACACTATGCTTTTGGTTTCGTTGATCCAAGTGAAACTAAGTTTAGAAAACTGCTGAGAGAAGTGCTCACTCTACAGTCAGTATGAATCCCTGGAGTATGAGTTTATAGAGATGACTGAGCACTCTTCATGTTCTACAGTAATGTGCTAAGATATACTTTAAGTGGTAGTGCAGCTTTTCTAAAATATGTTCTTTGAATCAGTACAGTCTGTGCAGATTTAGATTTGGTGTGGTGGGTATGTACATGAGTTAGAAAACCAACAATAATGATGAATGGATGAATGAATTCTTTAACTTTGGACATATACTGCCTTTTCTCTGCCCAAAATAGTATGGAGAAGGAATGTAAATATCATAATTTCTCCTTATTGTATACCACAGAGGAGTCCAGAGTAACAGTAGAAATCGACAGTTCAGAAGGTGGGATGGTATCTTACTGACATGAACAGCATAGGACTACACAATTGAATGAAATCATATTCCTGTGATACCAAAAAAGAATAAAAAACAATGTTTGGATGAGCAATGCACAACTGATATTAGAACATCATATAACATTTTAAGACATGACCTCTTCTTTTTTTCAGAGGAAAAACCTTCTTACAAAAGACTATGCAACTTTAAAATCTATTATTAAGAAGAAACATATGAACAGCAGTGTACTTTCCAAAGCATACACATGCCCTTTTGTATCTTTTTGTTTCTGATAATTCCCTTTATGCTGTGAGCTTGCAAATATACCAGAGAAATATAATAGGCTGGAAAAAAAGAATGTATTTCTTTCCCCATCTCCTAAATTCCTTTTACACCATATTACCTTCTGTTCCAGCTTTTCTCACCTCATCTCAGTCTTATCTTCCCAGAATTAGAAAAAGTCATTGAATGAATTAGAATAAATTGTTAAAGGTAGTAACAGAAGTATAATTTAACACAAAACCAAAAGGAAAAACAAAACGCATAAGATTTTGAAAGTTCACCTAATTCATGATGTACCTATACTGTGTATCATTGTTTATGTCTTAATAGTGTTGTTACGTTACAAAGCATTTAAAAAGTTTGCATGTTAAAGAGCAGCAGCTCCTGTTGTATTTATTAAAAAATGATTTTTAATTAAGCATCTTCCTTTAGGTTAGCACAATAATCTACATCTTATTATGTTACTTAGTCTTAAACAAAACTAAACATGGAGCTTAAGAGTCCACACTCTTGCTTTCAGGATATAATTACAAATACAGTGACAATCTATTTGTTATAAAACCGAGTAGGAAGCTATGATAACAGAAACTTCTAACATTAACAAGTGGGAAAAGACAAAGTGGTTACAAATTTCTCATCTCTATAATATCATACTGTGTGGAGACTCTGAAATACTCAAGGTGATACAAAGATTGTATGGTTAATTAATGATTGTACAGTGAATAGCTCTTTAGTGTTGTAACATCATAAACCAATGCAGTGGGATTCAAAATATGCAAAAGGATAAGGGCGAGGGATAGGGAAGGTGGGTTCATGTATTTTACATTTGTGCTTGCATGTATACTTGCACAGAAAGTGTGAATCCTTACACCTGTGCTTGCCAAAGCTAAATTTTTATTAGATTAAAAACCTGGGATGCAAGTTTTTAAAAGAGAGGGAAATTACATGTGGAAAAAAAGGAGACATGGAGATGTCCTTTAGGCAAGCAGCTCCAGCTTTTGGTGTTAGGCTGTTAGCTTTTCCTTTATTTTGGAATAAAACTCAAGTTGAGGAGGCAAGTTGTTGTAAGTTGCCTTTCACATTTCCTACAGGGAAGTTCAACCTCCAAGAGATTCTCAAGGATATTCTCAAAAAGGCAGCACATTGGAGCTGGGCACTGCACAATTCTCCATGAAATACCTCAGAGATTTCTAAGTGACAGTGAGAAGAGGCTGGCGGCAGGTATAACTTTTGTCTGAATTTTTTAATGCGACACCATTTTGCCACTGTGCTTTCAGTTTAGGAAACAACAGTTTAACCTATGCTTTGCCAGAATAAATTCACTGTTTTCACTTTTAGGCTTGTTTAGCATTCAAGGTATTGTAAATAAAACTGGAAAACTGGAGATGCTTTTGTTCCTGCAGAGGTAAGCAGTCCAAAAAAACCCACTTTGGATGCCTGCAATCAAAGAAAAATTTGGGAATCTCAGAGACAAGTTTGATACCAGGATTAAAAGTTCTGTTTGACATCTGGCAGCCAGGATAGGGAGACAAATCTCCCTCAAAGATTAGCTCCTAGCATTTTAAAATGTGAGTTTTCAAAACCCCATACAAGCATAGCTTCTAGCTAGCTTCTGCTCAATATCAACATAAAGATATAAAACAAAACCGAGCACTTAAATGCTGATTAGAATCAACATTCTCTTTGCATCAGTTCTTTCCCTGAAGGTGTAAAGGTCGAGTCCGTATGTTACTCACTATCAGCAAGAGAAAAGGAAATACTTCCAAATTTCCCAGTTTTATTAAATTCTGGGTCAATACATATCACTCAGAAATTAATTCAGCTTACTTGACATTGTTTACCTTGACAGGGTATTTATCATCTGCATCTAGCTGTTACAGTTGGTTGGGTTTGGGGTTTATTGCTTTGTTTTGATGTGGTTCGGGTTTTTTCCAAATGTACCTGCAACGTGATTTCACATCTCTCTATATATTCTGTTCCAGTGATGTGGAAGGTAGAATTGTGTTAAAAGCATAGGTGGGTGAACAAGGCCTTCCTGCTTGGCCTGCTGTCCCAAAATGTTACTATGGAAACCATCAAATTCTGTATTTTTACCAAGTATATAAGCACATTTAAGATGAAGAAAAAAAAACCCTAAACCACACCTTTGCTAGTCTATTTTCATGTCTGTAAGAATTAAGTTTCCGCTACAGAAAATCCTTTCACTTGGTATAAATGAAATTCAATCAACAGTTCACAGTGGACAGTGGTAGATAGAGACTGTCAATGGATAAATTACACCTGCTGTAACCAATTGTCCTACGTTCAGTCTTAACATATTTGGGTCAATAGGTTGCTTAATCACAGAGGAAGTAAGCTTTAAAAACAAGACAAGGGTTTTGCATGGCTTCTCAGGACAAAGAGGACAGAACAAAAGCACAGAAAACTTTTTCACTTTAAACAACACCCTTTTAGTTTTAATCATATTTTATATCTTCATATTTGCAAGCCTGCGCTTTCTTAACTTCTCTCAATCCAATAATTTGCTCCCCGAATTTCAAGAAATATCTTTGCAAGGTATGTATTATATTTCTCCTACCTCCGTTTCATGGTACTCACCAGATAGACGTGCTTTTCAGCTGTTTTAGTGTAAAGTCTGTCATCTTTCTGTAAACTGCCTCCACTGGCAGATTAGACTAAGACATCATCTCTGATGGAGGGCAGAGCTATAGATTGACTTTCACATATTTGTTCTCTGCTGAAAAATTCTTTGGGGAATGGAGATGATCATTTCAGGTAAAGATGTGCAAAATAATTTTGGACTGATATTTTCTGAATTTCCATAGTATAATTTGCTGATCTGATCTGTTAAGGGGTAACAGCGCAATAAAAAGATTCACTCCTTTTTTACCTCAATTGAGGCTGGAAGTCTAAAAATTGAATTAATATTCAGAAAAAATTTTATTTAGTCTAGAAATCTAAGAGAATAATCTGCCATATAAGTTTAGAATTTTCAATCACTGAGACATGACAGGGCCGCCTTAATGATTTTTTTATTATTATTAAACTGTATTAAAGACTTTACTACATTTCATTTTAGAGCTCTATTTATGCAATGGCAAGCAGTGATGGTGATTAAGTCTGCAGAATACCTGCACATACAGGTAAGGAGAGATGTGATAAAATGAATTCAGCTCATCCCCAAACATTTTTTTCTTTTTTTAAATTTCCTTTTATAGCACTGAAACCACTAGATGCACGAGAAGGAACGGAAGTAAGGCACGCCCAAAGTGCAGTTGTTAATCTATCTGTACAGTTTTCTTGAGTTGTAATTTTAATGTTCGTTGGGCGGGTTGATGTTGGCTGGCTGTCAAGACGCCCACCCAGCTGCTCCCTCACTCCAATTCCCCAACAGCATAGGGGGTGAAAGTATTATGGAAAAGCTCGTGGGTCAACATAAAAATAGGGACATCACTTACTTACCAATTACCATCATGGACAAACCAGACTCAGCTTGACCAGTATTAATTTAATTTATTGCCAACTAAAACCAAAGTTGGATGGTGAGAAACAGGCAAGAACTTTTCCCCACATCCCCCACCCCTTTTCCCAGGCTCAACTTCATGCCTTGGTCCCCGACTCCTCGACTTCCTCTCCCCCAAGCACCACAGAGGAACAGAGGTCTGCGGTCGGACCACGGCAGCCCCTCTCTGCCGCTCTTTCCGCTGGGGAAAGAGAAAGCAAGCCGCCATCTGATGCTTCCTGAGGATTTTAATGTCATTTTCATGATTTCAGACATGCCTAGGATTACCTTAGTACCAGATTTTAATTGAGATCTTTAAGAATATTGCTACAGTCAAAATGGTAGTTCTTACATAAAATATTTTACTGTTTTCTCCTTTGATACTCTTTTAAAATAACTCTAAAAAGAATTGTTGACTCAGACGAGGTAGATATTGAAGCCATGGGACAATAAGATAGAGTATACAATATAAGAATAAAATTAATTATTCCAACTGTCTTTTGGCTCATGAGCCTAGGCACAAATCACCAATGTCTGCAGTCCTGAAGCTTCCGTCTGTAGCTGATGGATCACAGGATGCTTGAGGTAGGAAGGCTTCTCTGGAGGCAGTTTTCGCACAACTCTCCTGCCCAAGGGGGAGTGAACTAGAACAGGTTGCTCTAGTTGGTTTTTGGATGTCTCCAAGGACAGACACAGCTAGCCTCTCTGGGCAACCTGCTCCGGTGTTTGACATGTCATCCATGTCCCTCCCCCTCCCCCCAAGATATTTACATATATTGATGAGGTCTCCCCCAGGCCGCCTCCAGGCAAAAAAGTTCCAACCTTTTCAGTCACTCCTCAGATGACAAATACTCCAAATCCTTCCTTAACCATCTTCATGAACTGTCCCTGGACTCGTTCAAAGATGACCATGTCTTTCTTGTACTGAGAAACCCAGAACTGGTCTCGCCAGTGCTGAATAGACAGGAAGGATCACCTCCTTCCACCTGCTTGTGACACTGCTCTTCCTAATGCAGCTCAGGATGCTGTTGGCCCTCTTTAATGCAAGAACATTTTTCTAGTGCATGGTCACATTTGTGTCCACTGTGAACCCGAGTCCTTCTCTTCAGAGCTGTTTTCCAGCCATAGCATTATTCCTCCTTGGTGTAGGACTTCTCATTTCCTTTTGCTGAGCTTGATAAGGCTCCTGTCTGCCTATTGCTTCAGCCCGTTAATGTCCTTCTGAATAGCAGTTTAACCACATGGCATTGTCATCCAGTCCTCACGCTTTGTATTGTCTGCAGACTTGCTGAGGCTGCACTATCCCATCATCCTGGTTGTTAATGAAGATGTTAAACAGTACTGGCCCCAATATCAACCCCTGGCACACATTGCTAATGACTAGCCCTCCAGCTGGACTTTGTGCCACTGCTCACAACTATTTGAGGTTGGCAGTTGAGCCAGATTGCATTCCACCTCATTGTCCACTTATCTATTCTCTGCTTTATCAGGTTGTTAATGAGGATGTTATGTGAGACAGTGACAGGTTGGTCCCCAGCCTCTTTATGTAGAGAAGTGACATTTGGGATTCCTAGTGACAAAGCTGGAGGTGAATGGAAATGACTTGAAGGATGGGTAAACATCTTGTTTTTACAATATTGCTGCAAAGTTACTAACCTAGCACCTTTAAATGTTTGCACATGCAACCATGAAACCAAAATTAATTCAACTGGTAGTTATATCAGTTACATAAAAGTTATTGTAATGATCTTATACACAAAGTACCCCCTTACTGCAAAGCTCAAGATGCTGTAGCAGTTCATAAAAATGTAATTAAAGCAGAGTAAATTTATAATAAAAAATCTACTTCATTAAAATTTCAAGTTTACTAGATTTTTATATATAATATGAAGTATATAATATGGAATATGAAATATGTANGAGCAGGATATACAAAGCCTCACAAGAAATCACTGTGGCTTGGGCCTCTCACTCACGTAATGTATTCAGTCAATCATAGGATTGCTTTCTGTTTCTATTCTGAAGTGCCTTCATCTGCACTGCCACTGAGTAACTTGAAATTGCATGAGTAAATCTGCCAGTGTGATACACAGACCACAGCAGAGCATCCATACTAGGATGAACCTCTCTAGGGACCCAATCCAAAATCCAGGGCAATCAGCAGAAGGATTCCTGAAGTTTTGGGGATTAGACTCTTCTGAGGTACTTGGTCTGTAATATGTGATGTCATGTTTATGATGACAGAGGGGAAATTAGTTTTTCCTTTGAATTTTTTTTTCTATGTAGGTGGCACCACACAGCATTTTTTATTTGGGGCAGGGATTGACTTCATCAGTTTTATTATTACAGTGTACACATTTTTCTACCTTTACAGTAAAAGAAAATTATATTACCCACAACAGGTTCGAGCTGTGTGGAACTCAGCACTTTCTGTTCAAACACTAGTGCCAAATCTTTTCTATAGTTAAACACACAATCATGAGATTTTCTTAGTATTTTAAGTTCCTGGTTTAATGTAAATTAAAACAACAACAAAACCCAATAAACAACCACCAAAACAAAAAAAACCCAAACCATCCAAAAGCCAAACAAAACAAAACACCTATGAATTTCTCACAATTTCATCCCTAAACTATAAATCAGTTATTTAGGCATATTTTTAGCTAAATCTAGCCCACATTTGAGATTAGCAATTAACACTTTGCAGAGTTTTGTTGTTGGGCTTGTTCTTCAACTGACTGTAGAACTGCTTTGACATTGTTCTACCTAATTTTCCAAGAGAAAGAAACTCTAATAGGCCTTACTGATAGTACATTAGACCAAACTGAAAACTGTCATTGTTATAAGATGAATAATTTTCTCCAAGTGCTAACCTAGGAAATCTAATACTTGCGAATCTTTGGCAAACTGTTTTGAACTAGTTACAGAAATCTACATAGAGTTGTTATGTCTTACTTTGAAGTGTCTGTCCTTCCTTCAAATACACACACAAAGTGCATCTGAACTCTCTTTCTCCCTCTCTTCCACCTCTTCCTTCCTTTAGTAAGTAAACGTTCATAAGCGCATTCTTCCTTGGAACATATGGTCTCTCTGCTCTAACCCAATGTGGCTGCGCCTTACAGGGCCCAGTAGCCATTTAGATATTTTTAAAAAAATATTCCTAATGTGATCAGATCTTATGAAAAGATAAATGGATCAATTCTGTATTAGCCCTGTTGTGGAGCAGGGCTATACCATGAAGTCACAAGAAGAATCCTAAAGTCTCAAAGAGTAGCTGCTTTATAGGCAGGCGCATGCTGTCATTGATGACAGCTGAGATACTGCTGTTGATTCTGTTTTCTGCAGTGACTTAAGCAAACTTAAGCTATATATAATTGTGCGCTTTCACTGATCTCTTGTTAAGGCAGCACAGTTCAAACTTCTTTTAAAAATCAGCTAAAATACTCACAATAAATCAGCTAAAATGTTGGTCATAATGCTGTTAACCTATGAAAATTGAGTCACCATCCCTGCAGGTATTTGAAAGACACGTAGATGTAGTGCTTTGGGACCTGGTTTATTGGCGGACTTGACAGTGCTAGGTTAGTGGTTGGACTCAAAGGTCTTTTCCAACCTAAATGATTCTATGATTCTGTTAAATTGTACAGAAAAGCAAAACAACCTATGACCACACAAAATGGGATACACCGTAATTTTTATCTTCCTCCCCCAAGGCTAAAGGACTAATAGCTTAAGTAACATGGAAAAAAAATACTATTTCTCATCATATTTGATAAAACAAATTTTTCTGATTTTTTTCTGATGTTTTTTCTTTTTAGAAGAGTGTAAAATGTAAATGCTTTAATATCAGTTTTCTTTGAAGATCTCTTGCCTTCCTTTTCCCTAAAATCTCTACTTTGCCTCTGCCAAATGGATATCATTACTAGCTTTTCAAAACCCACCTTTAGTGTCACTCTACTGTGCATCTTGATTTATTTAATTTTCGTATTAACAGCAACAATTTTGGATTAAGTGTATTATTTTATGCTTTTTATGTTCCAAATCAACCTGTTTTCTGTGCATGTCCTGGCAGGAGTAGAAACATTAGATGTTGTGTCTGCCAACGACTTAATAAGATTTGAATTCCATTTCTAAGTGGATCTAATGTTTTGATGCTTTGATACTTAGAGGGGTGTCTAGTACAAAGCAAATGTTTACTAATTAAACTTTGAAGCTTCATTAGATTCAGTAATTCACTGCTATAATCTGGAGGAATTTATTCAGGTGTTAATTTCATTTTGGCTCTTGCCTTTTTTAGTCCACTCTTGTCTTTGGAAGACTGCACATTCTGAATGAAAAGAAAAAAAGAAAAAGAAGATATAAATCATCATAAATAGCAATACCAGTAAGATGGTTTTTTTGTGGACTTAAGTGTAGTTTGGTATTTCAATGGTATTTCAAAGTACAATGTGTGAAATTGTAAGAAATGTTAGAGCTAAGTGTTAACAAGAATAATTAAAATAATGAATTTTTAAAGATAGTTGGCTCACTTCTGCAAAGTAAAAAAGATCTAACTTAACAGTTACTCAAAAATAAACTGTAGGGAAATTTATTCGAAGCTTAAAAGTAAAGTATTATTTTTTTAAAAAAGAGAGATATCTCTTTCCTAAAGCCAGATTCAGTGAGGTACTTAATCCCCTGCATAATTTTCAGCTCATGATTAGTTCTGCAGTAGTTTAATGATTGCAGAATCATATGACTGAAGTTTAAACACAGGATTATGTATAGTTTTAGTGAATAAAAATCCATCTTTCTGGTTTTCCTTTTAAAATAATACTCAAGTAAGACTTTAGTACTCAAGTAAGACTTTAATCTTACTCTTCTTTTGTATCAAATTAGGAAGTATTTAATATTTAATCTTTTTCCCTAGAATTATAGCTCTTTTAAAACTAAGCACCCTGAAATATATTGTTTTCTCATGAACTACCAAGCCCATCAGAAAACTTCACCCTGTGTGTGTTTTCTAATATAAAGTTCATAAGTAAATAGTGTGTGCAAACACTCAAATTATTTGTGGGACTAGTACAGAAGGACTTTTCATAAACAGAAATATACTCCAAATGAATTTGCTTAATAAACCCTTCTTAATAAGTAACTACAAGAAATATGATGGTTTGGAAATCCTTTTCCAGAAAATATTCCACGAAATGAAGAAAAGTATATAATCTTTCATCTTATTTTATTTTTTTAATATATTCCTGTTGCAAATATCTTGATATGGGGTTTAAAAAATAATGTTTCTTATTTTTAAGCAGGTAGCTATCAAGCACATAGTGAAATTTCTTCTAAAATTTCTTTTATTTAAGAGTATGAATTAGACATTAAATGCATACTTTTTTTTTTTTTTAATGAGAAACCCAGATTCTTCATGCTCTAATTATTTTAATGAAGATTTTTCCATTACTACCTGGCTTGCATTTTTGTTTTTCATTTTCATTCACTTTATCTTGCAACAGAGATTTCTTATCTGTTGTTGTACTTACACAAGCTAATAAACTTATTCATTCGTAGCCTTTAGATTGATTTTCTCCTCTACCAATTCCACATAAAGGTATAGAATTATAAAGATACGGTGTAGACGGATACAGCAGAAAGTTTGTGAGGCTTGGCTGTTTGTATTTTCAAGGCAAAGCCATTAAGAACAAAGATAAGAAGCTTCCTTTAAAATTCACATACCTGCCCAAAAAGTCACAGCGACTTTTATTTTAAATATGCTGGTAAAGAAAAAACCGTGACAAATCAAGATTCCTATTTCCTTATATATTAAACAACCAAAAGATAGAAATTAACCTGAAAGTAGTCCTGTGTTTCTCACTTCCTTAATAAAAGCTAACTTGAAAACCAGGAAACATGGCTTTGAACTGTCTCAGTATGAAAACAGCCTAGATTTTATACTTCCAACTTCCTGAGTGGGTTCAAAACCTCTGAAGTATTACATGAAACGTAAGTGGTGCCATGAACATTAGCATAATGGTGCTTTCAGCAGCCATATTTTGGAACAGATGAAAAACAAGCTCAAGTTATGTTCCATTTCTTAAATCCAACATTGTATCTCTGCAATCCTGGACTGGGCACCTAAACTCTAAGAGAATTTCCTGTTAACTATTTGGCTGCTTTCTATTCAGTGCGAGCGTGGTTTTGAGGCTGGTCTGCAAAGAGTCCTGATTCTTTACGCAGCTGTGCAGTAAACCCAGGGATGTGGCTTCAGGTTTTGCATTGCTCTTCATGAAACAAGCAGATAGTAAGGTCCCTGCAAGTACCTAGGCCTTTTATTGGCCGTAATTGCTGAGGGCCTTTTGAGGATGCTATTTTGTACCAAAAATAATTTGATTGTGTCCCTCAGTGTTTTACAAAGAAATTGTCTCCAAAATTCTGGTCTCTTTCAGTCCTGCATGGAAATATTTTTCTATCAATCTGATAAAAGGCCTGTGCCATTTACTGAGAAAGCTCTTGCTTTACTCCCCACCCTAGTATCATAGGTCATTAATTGTCAAATCATAGAATCGTAAAATCATAGAATACTCCTGGGGAGATTATTCCAATGACTGATTATCCCCATTGTGGAAAATTTTCCTCCTGTGTCCAGTTGGAATCTGCCCAGGAGGAACTTGTACCTATTACTCCTTCTCTTTTCCATGTGACACCTTGCAAAAAGTGAGTCTCCATCTTCTCTGTAACTACGCTTTAAATACTGGAACATGGTGATAAGGTCTCCCCTTAGCCTTCTTTTTTCTCAAGGCTGAACAAACCCAGTTCTCTCATCCTTTCCTCATATGGCAGGCTTCCCAGTCCTTGGATCATCTTTGTGGTCCCTCTCTGGACTCTGCAGGGTGGCTCTGCTTTCAGAAGTTTCCACTTTCCCATTCCATTTGGTGTCATCAGCAAATGTTACCAGAGTACACTTGATCCCATCATCCAGATCACTTATGAAAATAGTAAATGTCGTTGGTCCCACTGTCAGTCCCTGCAGGACCTCACATGCAACAGTTTGAAAATGAGCTATTTACCACCACCCTCTGAGTGTGACCCGCCAGCCTGTTCCCCACCCACCGCACACACCACTTGTCTAGACAGTAGTGCTTCTGTTTCTCTAGGAGGAGGCTGTGGGGAACCATGTCAAAAGCCTTGGAGAAATCCAAGTAGACAATGTCCTCCATTCACCCCTCATCAACTGAGCAGGTTACTACGTCCTAGAAGGCGATCAGATTTGTCAAGCATGAGTTGCCCTTGCTGAATCCATGCTGGTTTTTCCCTGTCATGTGCTTCTTTTGACTTGTGATAACCCCCAGGAGGATTCATTCCACCACTTTCCCAGGGACTCAAGTAAAACTGCTGAGCCTATAATTTCGTGGATCCTCCTTTAAGTCTTTCTTGTAGGTGATGGCGACATTTTCCTTCTTCCAGTCTTCTGAGGTGTCCCTCCATCTCCATGACTTCTCAAAGATTATGGATAGTGGCCTTGCAATGACATCAGCCAGCTCTCTTAGCACCTTTGGGTGGATAACATCAAGGCCCATCCACTTGTAGAGGTCAAGCTCCTGTAATAATTTGCATATCAGCTCTTCCTTCACTGATGGTGGGTCTTTGCATCAACCTGGATTGTTGTTCCCAAGGCCTAGGGCCCTACAGCCTTCCTGAGGCTAAAGTTTAGAACAGTAGTAGTTACCAGTACTTTTTCTTTCAACCTTCAAAAATCACCTTCCTCCACCTTGAAAACAATATGCAAACACAAAAATCCTTTAATGACATCTTCTGAAAGCAAACTCAGGCAGCACGGGGTTGGACTACGTCCTGTAAGCAGCTTCACTCTGTCTAGCGAGGCACCTGCAGGAGCACTAACAAGAGATGCCATTAAGCACTCCACAGAATTTGTAAGTATGCAGACCCCCTTTAAAGAAGTTGACAATGCTGAATGCAAAGCCCAGGATAATTCTTTTGTTTGTTGTAAAAAAACTAGAGAATTTTTGATGACAAAATCACTATGATGTCTGGTGCTTGGAATAATGAAATGCTGATAGCTGAGTCTAAATAACCGAAGTGCTTTCTCTTTTTTTCTCCTCTGCTGTTAATTTACAGATTGTCAGTGACAATCTAAAAGACATTTGTTAGTCATTTGGGCTGTACAGCTATGCTTTAAGTCTCAGACTTAAACTTATGTTGTAAAACATTTTCCTTTTTTTGAAATTACATTTGTAGGAAGTGTGATTAGAATCACAAAACAAAAATACCTATTATTTACCATTACTTTATTTATTTAGTATACACATTTTTTTTCAAAAGATGTTGAATTCATTATAGAAGCAAAAAAAAAATTTCTTCAGGTAAAGTACACCTACATGGATGTTACTGTATAGCTGATGGGAGTCAAACCTGGGCAAGATCAGCATCTGTGAGCAGTATAGTTAGGATAATGTGAAGTTTAGTATGATCTAGGAAATTAAGCAGCTCTTAGTGAGTTCTCTGCTATGTCCGTAATGCTAAAAAGCATCTTAGCTAACTAGTTGAACGATAACCTAATTTCATCTATAGAACACCGTTTTCACAGTAGGGGGAACTGTCAGGGAACTGATTTATTCTATGAGGATGTTGCCATTTTGAGACCTGTGCAGTTCTTAAAATGGAAACATCCTTACAGAATAAATCATCTTTAATGTTGTTGTGCTAATTAACTGCCTGCTAGTAATTTTTGTGACTACACATGCTTTCCGATAGGTACTTCCACTACTATAGAAATCTGTGTAAATACTATAAAATAAAAAAAAGACAGTGATCTGTCTCACATTTTAGTCTATTTTTTCTTGGCTAATGTTGCTTATTTGGGATTATTCTCAATGAATATTACTGCAAGTGGTCTTAAAGGAATAAAAAAGAATGGAAAAGAAGGTTACTTTAAGAAAATTTTGTAGAGCCTGATTAGAAGTGAGGCGCTAGAAGTGTAAGCTATTCTGAGCAGGTGGTTTCTGGAATAGCTGCAGTGATTCACCCAGTGATTGCAACATATGGATTCTTTTGCAGAGTAAAGGTCTACAAACAGAAATTGTTATCTCTGATAATTCCAGTCATGCAGATTTTGAAAGATGTGCTAATCCAAACACAAATATGCCATTTAAACTCTGTATACAGCTAGAAAAATAAAACAGATATAACATTAAATCAAACACAGTAGGTGACCATTATTTTAAAGCACTGTATCAGTACACAGAAATTGATAGGCAATGGATGCATACCTTCCTAGGTGTAGGAAATAATGTGAAAAAATGGCATTTATTAATTTAAAAGCAAAATGCAATACCATAGAATCACAGAATACCAAGTTGGAAGGGACCTCAAGGATCATCCGGTCCAACCTTTCTTGGCAAAAGCACAGTATAGACAAGATGACTCATCCCCCTGTCCAGCAGCATCTTAAAAGTGTCCAACGATGGGGAATTCACCACTTCCCTGGGGATATTATTCCAATGTCTGATTGTCCTCATTGTGAAAAATTTTCCTCTTGTGTCCAATCAGAATCTCCCCCAGGAGTAACTTTTACCCATTAGCCCTCATCATTTCCATGTGACCCCTTGCAAAAAAGGAATCTGCATCTTCTTTGTAGTCACCCTTTAAATACTGGAACATGGTGATAAGGTCTCCCCTAAGCCTTCTTTTCCTCCCCTAGTCCTTAAAGAACAAACCCGGTTCTCTCAGCCTTTCCTTATGTGTCAGGCCTCCCAGTGCTTTGGTCATCTTTGTAACGCTTCTCTGGAACCTCTCCAGACTGTCCCATGTCTTTTTTTGTACAGCAGGGACCAAAACTAAACACAGTATTCCAGGTGTGGCCTAACAAGCACTGAGTAAAGTGGGATAATGGCTTCTTCTCTGTTGATCATGTCCTTGTTGATGCAACCCAGCATCCTGTTGGCTCTCTTTATTGCACCAGCACACCGTTCACTCATATTGAGCTTGTTGTCCACCAGGACCCCCAGGTCCCTTTCCACAGAGCTGCTCCCCAGCTATGTAGATCCCAGCATGTGCTGCACTCCTGGATTTTGTTTTCCCAGGTGCAAGACCTTACACATGTCCTTCTTGAACTTCATAAGGTTCTTGTTCACCCACTTTTCAAGCCTATCCAGATCTTCCTGCAGGGTTGCTCTCCCTTCTGAAGTGTCCACTTCCCCACTCAGTTTGGTGTCATAGGCAATCTTCATCAGGGTACACTTGATCCCATCAAATATGTTTGGTAACTTCACTGTTTGGAGTATGTAGTCTAAGTTGATTTCTGAACATTTTAATGCAAGTAGAATTTCAGTAGATGTTGAATGTTAAGCTACTTAATATAGAAGTATGTACATTCAGTGCCTAGTGGAATGTGCCCATCTTTAAAAGTGTCTCAGCCACAGTCAGTAGGTTTTGTCAATGATTCTTTGGGCTTGGGAGACTATACACACAGACACACACAAAACCCCAAAACAGCCTAAACCAAAAACCACACAGCGTTGCTATTATTTTAAGCAATTGTTTTGTTCACCCATAAGCATACCTCATATGTTTGTCTATTTATAACAGTTAAATATGGTTTGATTCTCAAACTGAGACTTTCAAAAGAACCTGTGACAGGTATCTACTTCTTAAATTGACTAACATTTGATGTCTTCATTTTCACATATTGTAGGTTAGTCTGATAATCCACACCTTGAGATCTATAAAATACAAGCTAAAATAACCTTTCTCTCAAACCTCTTCCTGTGTCATTTTCATGAACAATTTCTGTAACAGGCACATCATGCTATGAGGTAAATATTCCTAAACTATACACAAACATTATTTTTTCTTCTTGAAAAACAGCATAAACAGAGGAGCAACAAAAAGATGTACAAAAAAATTGAATTCTCATTTTCTTGGTGTGGCTTCTTCAATTTATGCTTGTTTTCTTGTTGGTAAAATGGGCTTCTGAGCTTCTATAGGAATCTGCTTGCATTATTAAGTGGTTTTTAAAAAACAGAAATTGTCAAAAAGAGGTAGGTACTTCTTTGCACAGAATCGTTCTCTAGAACTGATTTCTGAAAAGACTGCACATAACACCTTATGGGTGTATTCTGGTATTTATGCAGGGAATAATGAAGATTTATTTCACTTGCACTAAATGGATTGTTAGCTGGACTTCAGCGAAAGGATACAAGTTTAAACTAAACTGTTTTGAAAAAAATGGGAAGCAGAATGAAAAATTGTTCCTGGGTTTATTTGAGATTTATTTTCATTATACTATTAGACAGTCATTAATTATATTAAATATTCCAGTTTCATCTCTTCTCCATTTTTTTTTGATGTGGGATTTACTTTGGAGGTTTATTTTTTGTGGGTTTTTTTTTGTGTTTGTTTCGTTTTTGTCTTCTTTGACTCCAACTCTTCTCAAATTATCTCCCAGCAAACACTGAGGTTTATTGGCTTTTCTAACTATTCATACTATTCCTAATGGATATCTCTGTCTCCTCTTCCTTAAAGTTTCTGCATTCTTAATCTATTAACTAGTATTTGCTTTCTGAAACCCTGTCATCATTTTTCTGTTACTCCTATTTACTCTCCTTCACTTTCAAATACTGCTACATTTATTCTTTTTGAGATGTTTTCTCCAATTTTTTATTCTTGAAATATTTTGCTTCAAGGTAATATTGAAATATATTTGTTGCATCAGTGTGGTTAGGACAAACTTTGTCCTTCCTACTACTTAGTGTATCTTAGTAGTCAGAAAAGTAAGATAATTCAGCAGAAATGACACAGATATGACAGAAGGAGGTAGGAAATTTACTTACTGTAAGATTTATTTACTGTAAAGATTAATCATCTTTGTGTAACAAATGCAATAGGAATATAGATGCAGTGACTAATCTTTAATTGTGTATTGAGTTTTCTTATTTCCCCTCCACCTTCTTTTTTTTTCTTGATTAAAATAATAGTATTTTTGGCAACAAATTTTCCTACGACAATTGTTACTTTCTACAATTTTTAGAAAAGTTTGTTCCTTAGAAGATATTTTGATAAGCCATATTCTTTAAAATTACTCCTAGATTCCTACTATGTACACAAGGCGGTTGTATACTGTGCTGCTTTTTTAACCTTAGCATCTTGAAGATTGAATCTTTTAGGACATGGCAAGACCTAAGGAGCACTTTCCGCTTCATTATGGGCATTGCACCAAAGGAAAACCTACCTAAATTGTGTGGGCATTATATTCTACTCATGGAAGTTATTAAACCTAACAAAGCTATCCCTGCTCTTTTCTTAAACTTCCACCCAGGAAAGATTTAAGTTTTAACTATCTGGATATCACTGAGTTTGTAGAATAAAAATATGAGCTCCACAACTCCCTTCTACACAAATAGAAGAAGAATACCATTAAGGGCAGCCAAATAACAAAGTCTTCCTCAGGAACTGAGATACATAGCATCACAGCAATATATTTGTTGTACATGACACACCGTTCTTTATACCAAGTGCTCAGTTATTAGCAGGGACAATGACGATTACCTATTTTACTTTCACTGGTACCAAAAATGAAGGTCAAGGTCTATATTTTGATCCTTTGGCTTAGCTTTGTAAAGTGTAGGACGTCTAGTAATTAACTTAGTTATGACTCAGGTGCAAATTACCTCTGGAATTTAATTGGGAATTACTTCTCCAACTAAGCCATTTCTGAAAATCTCAGAAGTTGTTTATATTCATATTTTGGCATCTAAATAGCTTTGCAAAGGCAGTACTCAGACACACGCCTAGCAGTTTATGCTCAAATTTATTTACATCTTTGGTGATTAATGTGCATTTAAATGCTTTGCTGAATACCGATTTTAGTATGTACTAAACTGCTTCGTTGAACTGAGGTTGACTTGAAGCACTTTAGCTCTATACTAAATTGAGTGGGCTTATTCTTTAACTTCTAAACTTAAAAATGTGTAAAATTATAGCTGCTACCTATATGTAGGTCCAGAGAAATTTCATTTGTTTTGCTAATGATGTCAGCAAGCAAATAAAAACCCCACAACACTGTGATTTTATACATAAAGGGTTTTTTTACCCCGATTTCACTGTGAACATGCGTAGGACCAAAGTAACCAAACTCCTCATAAGACTGTTTCAGAGAAGCATTGGAAAATTATGTATTGGAAGTAAAATATTTCCATCTCAGTGAAACTTAAATTTCTCAGTCTCTCAAAAATATATAAATTATCTCACATTAGTGTATCTGCATTGATATGAGTTTTAATCTAACTATCTACTGTCTATCATTTTTACCGTTCAGCAGTTGTTTTTTCTTGGCATAACCCATGTGATGTATTTTTTGTATATATGTATTGAATAATCTTTTCTAAGTTATTAGCTGGTTGTAAGAGTTTTACAATTACATTTATTATGAAAGATGTCTTTATTACTCTGCATTAACACTGACAGCAGCAGAAACACTAAAGTTTGCAATATTGTTGTCACTTGCATCCCAGAATCATAATTATGGTATAATGTAGAAGGCTTGCCACTTAGGTGGTCACGTAATAAAAGCACTTTTGTCTGCAGTACAAAAGCTTAATTCTATTCTGTATTTAAAAGAAAAATAATTCAGAAGCTTCATGTTCTTACTGGCTTTTCTGAATAAAGTTAGTCATACTGTTATTTAAGGCAATGAATTATTTTCTTGAAAAGATAGTATCTGTCTCTTTGGTCAGTGATAACAAATAACATAATAAACACATTATTTGGTATCTACTCAGTACTTTGTATACCTGCAACTGAGGTTTTCAGCAATCAAATAACAGAATAAATAAAAAATGCTCAAACTGCCCAAACAAAGTGTAATAGTAGTAATTATGTTGCTTTTCATGTGGCATTTCTTTCTAGAGATTTCCAAACCACTGTGTGAACTTTGCCAGTAACACTGGCATAAAGACTGGAACAACCACATCTGGTTTGCTGGAATCTTAAGTATGCTAGTGAATATAATCTCTTTATTATATGAGAAGAGTAACTTTAGTACCCATTAGTAATATTTCTGTGTGGATTATTTGAAGAACACAGCAGATACTTAACCAGAATTTTTTAATATCAACGCTTTTTTTAATATCAACCCCTTTGTCTCCATTTCCTTTACTTTTGAGGCAGGAGTGTTTGTAAGTGGAGGATTTATATTTTGCTATGGTTCACTCACTGAATTGTGGTCATTGGCAATACTGTTTATTTTATGCATAAAGTTTATGCCATATTTGGTATTGGACTCTTGGTGGCTTTCTAATTACTGTATAGTATTTGATTAATTACAAGACAGCTGAAGGAAACACTAAAATAGTTTGGAATAAAGACTTTAATTTTGATGAAGGAGTATGTGACATGTTTAACTTAGACTTTTGTATTATGTGTGCCTCTGTTTTCCTAGAATTTTTACTATGTGGCCATGGTAAATGGAACAGAAATTAGAGGTGACGAAATACCAACACAAAAGCATTCTACTAAAGCTCCCCTCCTACTCCGTTTAGCTGTGCATAAATGTCTTTATTTTGCCTTCTGGAAATATGCATTGAGTTTTTATGAATTTTCATGAAAATATGCTGTTTACAGAAAACCACTTGGAGAAGACACAAACACTGAGAATTCAGACGTGGGCTTAAACTCATCCCAAATCTGTTTTGTCCTGCAAGGAGTGGTCCTGCATCCTTTCTCCCTGATCTCCACCTTCCTTCCTTTCTCTCGCAATAGTGAATATGGCTGCTCAGTCATAGACCAAATCTGACCAGAAATGTTATTGTTAGTAGTAGTACGAGCATTTATTTTTTTTTTAAGGGAAGTGTAGTGAATCTTTGAGCAGCAGGATGGATTTAGGGCAGCTCAAGCTTTTATAGTCAATCTGGTGTTTGTCTAATTATTTTTAACAGCCTAATGAAAAATACAGAAAATTTATTCTCATTAGTCCAGTTACAGTAATTCTAACACTTGTAGAAGTTCAAAGGCCTTATACCAGCTAACACTGTCATACCAAAAATCTTCCTAGTATCTGCCGCTTTTCTCTGATGTTACACTAATTCCTTTTGGGTCCAAAGGTTTACAGTATCTGTTTTCCTCAAGCAGAAAGGTGGACCTCACGCAGCAAGTCATCCGCCTTCCAGGCTTTTCAGCAAGAAGAGTTCATTGCTGGTGATACCAGTCTGGGGTTATTTTTACACTTTTTGTACCACAGTCCATTTTCTGTTCATTAGTTTCCATCTAAAGTTTGAGTGCTACATTGCAGCCTTCTGCAGCCCCCATTCGCAGAACAGGCTGCTGTTTGTTACACAGTGATTTACTGGGCTTCTTAGATCTTAACCACGTATAATACGCACAGAGTGAAGCTGAAAGAGGTTAGGCAGGAGTGCCTTGACCCTTAGATGGTTGTTATCGCAGCTAACTCCAGCTCACGGCAGGACAAGTGGAGATAAGTCCCAATACTCTGCACTGTCAGGTTAATAAAAAGCCTGTGGACTTTTAGCAGTAACAGCAAAAATCATACTTATTTCAGATACAAAGTTGATGTGGAAATCACACCCTAAATCTAAGATAATATTGAAGATATCCTTAGGGGAGAGCAAAATTTGTTCTGAAATGCACACATTTGCATGGCATACCAGATATTAATTAATTAAGAGAAATAGAAAAATTCATCCTGTCACAGCTAACCAATAATGTTGCTTTAAATGTTTTCAATCAAAAATGCATTAAAAAAAATTAGCCATCAGAAAAAGTAGAATACTGTAGCAGAAAACACACTAAACAGAAAAAAGAAGCAATTAAAAAAAAAAAGTGTTTTGAAGACATCGGAGAAGTTATTATAAGTGAGAGAAAATATACTTTATCTGTAGTTACTGGCAAAGTTAATTAATTTTATTTTAATTGAGAAAAGTTATTGCTATCTTTGACTCTACAGAAGTTTATGTTGGTCTCTGCACCTAGTCTCATGGAAGTTAACAGCTTCTGCTCACAGAAGTCTTTACAGGACTTATGAGTTATCTTCAACCAAGGAGACAATACCTTATTATTTACAGCAGAAGATTTTTTTGTGTGTATATCTAACACTGCTATGCCAGAAAATCAAGGGAATACTTCTTGTCTCACAAATTAGTTATTTTTGAGGTCATCAGCATCATTGCGCTTCATTGTGAGGCTGGTGCTATAATAGACAGAATTACACGTTATTACACTCTTGTCATTCCCTCAAGCAATAGGGGTGAAGAAAATGGTCTAAGTAAGGTGAGCATTGGGAGAATCAAATAAAAGTGTCAGAGACTGAAATCATTAAGTCTTATAGTTGCCACTGCCTTTGTTTTTTAGAATGCACAGCCATCTGATCTATTATTTGCTTGCATGCATGATTTATGCACTAGTCTTACTTTCTGTAGTCATTTGTTTGTGTTGTCTACCAATGTGTCTCATTATTTACCTGATGACTTTTTAAGAGCATTGATCTTCAGGCTGGTAGCTGAAGTCGTTGGTCATTATACAATTATCTATAGCAGCACGTGCACTAAGCATTCTGGCAAATGACCAGATGAGATAATAATAAATTTAATACTCTATAAGAAAGTATGAAAATCCTCTGTTTCGGATAAAGAAAACCTTTCAATTTCTAGTTAGTCAGGCTGAATAAGGATTGGGTGTGTGGTAGGGGGGTCAGGAGAAAATTTGAGCATAAACATTTCATTTGCAGCAAGTTCTAAAAGACTTTTCATTATGACTGTTTTAAACTTCTCCACATTAATAAAATCCATTCATTTAAAATCTATCTCTTCTGACTATGATCTCTACAGACAGAGATTTATGGCATTTAATATATTTTAAAGCTATCCCATAAAAAACAATCCATCTTTATAAAAACATGTTTATGTAAAAATTAAAGCTAGATAAAGATTTTGCCACACTTTCCATACAGAGTCATCTCTGCCTCATTTTACAGAACCAATCTATTTCTATGGACCAAACCAAACAACCACAGGGGATTCTCTGAAGTCCATTTCTAAATAATATTAGCAAAAAATATTAGTAGAAGGGAAAATGAATTCAGACAGCAATCAAGGAACAACTACATATTTATCAGCAGAGTAACTATTGATGAAAATGTAATCTTTGCTTAACCAGGATCTCTCAAATCTACTAGACTTTTCAAAACAGTGTGTAGATATTTATGAGACTTAAGCTATTGTCAGCTTGTCACCTGCAGTTCTCTGACCCAGAAACACAACTGGTTCTGGTGTGTTTTAAGTGCCCTTTAAGACAGTAAGAAAAGGTGGAATTTGGATGAAACAAAGTACAGCTCTATCGACACCTTAGCCTAGTTAGAACACCATGCTTTTTCTAGTTCCTAATGAACTTAGCACAGTCAGGGAAGCACCATAACATGTCATGGGATCTCCTGAGTGTCAAGCAACCAGGAGCTGGAGACGTAATCCCTTTCACATAACTTGCATTTGTAGACTCTATTCTAGTGGAAGCCAAGTTCCAGAAACTCATTCAAGCAGTGATTTGACCTCTTCAACCATCACATTCAATATTTGAGCACATAGCGTTAACGACTTGAGTGTTAATCTCTGTAATTTGTGGTCCTCTGACACTAGATGCTAAATTTATCCCTGTGTTCCTTGGAAATTAGCCACCTTTCCATAAATTAGAAAATCATCCTGAAGGCCGGGCAGCAGGAGGCAGCAAACGACTGCATCCCAGGAGCGGCTTCATGCTGCCTGGTGTTTCAGCGGAGTTTTCCTGGAGGTCCCTCTTCAAATCAGGCAAAGGTTTCGTGTGCACCCCAGAGGCTCTTCTTGTTGATATACGACTGTTGTGGTTCTTTCCACTTGGCAGTGCTGAGGGATGCTAGGATTAAGAAGATGTAGAGCTGTTTCCAGATGTAAAATGTTCCTTTCATCATGTGGAGGTCTTCTTCCAAAGTCTCATGTTCTTTTTCAAAACATTTCTGGTGCCTTTAGGAAGAAGCTTTAATTCTGTCTTGTCAAAGACATTAAGGACTCATAGAATTATAGAATAGTTTGGGTTGGAAGGGACCTCAAAGATCATCTAGTTCCAACCCCCCTGCCATGGACAGGGACACCTCCCGCCAGACCAGGCTGCTCAAATCCCCATCCAGCCTGGCCTTGAACACTGCCATGGAAGTGGCACCCACAACTTCTCTGTGCAACCTGTTCCAGTGCCTCACCACCCTCACAGTAAAGAATTTCTTCCTAATATCCAATCTAAATTTCCCCTCTTTTAGTTTAAAACCGTTACCCCTCATCCTATCGCTCCAGTCCCTCTTAAAGAGTCCCTCCCCGTCTTTCCTATAGGCCCCCTTTAGGTACTGAAAGACTGCTATAAGGTCTCCCTGGAGCCTTCTCTGGGGGCAGAGATACTTCAGACAGGAGGACAGATATCATATATGTGGAAGCTTCCTCCTACTTTGTGAGTGCTCTCAGATTTTATTTATCCCTGGTTTTATCTCCTGTGTCCATGTTTTCCTGTTTCTTCATCAGTCTGTGCTCCATCCGTTCCTCCCCATCCCTAAAAGGACAAATCAGAAGAATGGGCTGGAGGCAGTTGCCTGTTAGTTACTGTTTAAGGTTCTCTGTCACAGTGCGTTCCCGACTTGCTTTTCCTTCATTATCAGAAGCTGCACCATAGGAGCGCAAAACTACGAACTAAGAGGGCAGAAACCAGCTAGAACTTTAGCTGTCTGTGCACCAGCAGAACAAGACCAAATCTCTTCTGATCACCTGAATAAGCTTGTAATAAGCTTGTAATCACTTTGACATGGATCATAATAGAATGGGTTAAGTCCAAAATGGGACTATTAACAGGTACATACAAGACAAACTTTATGCAGTTTCTATTACCCTAATGCTGTTCTCAGCCTCTAGGCAAAACTAGTTAATGAGATATAGTATAAGGTAAAGCAGTATGACTGTGCACAATGCAAAGCCTTTTTTCATTCTGTTGTTACTCTCAGAAATACTTTTTGATAATGTGACTACAAAAGCATCACTTTTTTTTTTCCTTACATGAAATAAATAGAAACCACACAGTAAGTGCTGGCCTAGTAGTATACTGGCAATAAAACTGGATTCAAATCTTGATTTCTTAGGCTGACAAGGTCACTGATCACCTGTTATCTCTATTCCCAATATTTTCCTGGCTCAGAAGAGGCTTTAAATTAAGGGCTTTAACTGAAGACATGTGCTGCTCATTATCTCTGCTACTGGCACACCTGTGCTCTTCTCCTGTTTTTAACAGGTCTTTGCTCATTATATTTGCTGTTGGAGCAGTGACTGGGGCTTTCTCTACTGTTATTGGTATTTCTCTCCTTTAGTTTAAGGAGGCTAGAAGCGACTGACTTGATGAGCAGAAGAAAAGGTCTCTTAATCTAAAAGGTGAGGAAAATGAATTGTTTGTGACTAGGGTAATGTTTGGGAATAGCTGTTCTTTTTCAATAGGCGTCTCCTATGAAAGCTTTGTGAAAATCTAACTATGGGCTGCTCATTTTTTCTCAAGTTGCCTGGATTAAAGAGGGCTACTTTATTTTATGGTTCTGAATATGCCCGTATTTTTTAGCTGGGCTTTCTGGCTTGAAATATAGTTGCTAATAATTTTCACTTGCCTATGGTCTGATTGCTCGTGCTTTGAAAGAATGTTGGTATTTTCACCTTATTTGTATTCAGTGTTCTGAGTGTGAAGCCTAGATACCTAGATTTTGTAGTCAATGGGTATGTAGCTCTAGATGTTGATTTATCCTGTCCTGAAGAAGCTGTTTGAGTCTGGAAGCTCTTGATTATGTACTGTCTAGACAAAAGTGAGGTATTTTATTTACAGACAGTGAGGTGCGATGAGCCCACTGTAAGGCATCTACTGACTGCAACTGAACTAAACTAATATACTACTAACTGCAGCCAAAGAACTAAAAAATAGCTGTAAAAGGAGGGTAAATGAGAAGATGGTGACAGAATCTAGTAGGTGACATCTCTGACTTCTGTCTATTCGCTGAGGTAGCAGTATGCTTTATGTAATTAGTCTCTTCTCAAACGTGCTTTCTTATAGGAGTAGGGGTGAGGAAGGAAGAATATCTTGATATAAAACTGTCCATTCTTTTTTTGAGAAAGGAATCTTTTAGTAATATTAATACATGGAGTTTTTCTGTGTTTGGTCTGCCTGCTATTCAGCAGCAGCACTTAGTTTCTTCTGAATTATTGTTATGCTATACTTAGCTTCCCTCTTTTATGCCCTGTTTTCTTCAAGGGCCTGAGACAGGGTGAATGTTTCAAATTAATAAAGTTGCTTTCTTTTTCTTCCTCAAGGGACTTCTTGAATTTTTAAACTTGATTTTCCTAAAACGTTCAGGAAAAAGGTTAGCATCAGCAAAACTTGCCATCAGGATGGGACTCTTAGGGCTGGAAGGGTCTGTGGAAGTAGACAGCTGGTACTGTTTAGGATGGGAGTCGTATACTAGTGTTTCCTATGAGAGGCTATACCATAAGGTCAGATATATTATTAATCACTTGAGAACCTACAGACAAAATAACTATAAGAATCAGATGTGATCTGGTACAATTAATTTGCCATCCAGAAAGTCTACTGAATTAATAAAGCTGATCTTCGTGTAATGGTACAGTAGTTGCAAGGGCTGTAGATGAGACTCTTCAAAGTAACTGTATGGAGAGACAAGGTGCAATGTTCTATGAATGTATTAATACTTACCTTAAATCAGTTACTCTGAAATATCTGGTTCTAGGTGTCTGAAGTCCTACGCTTCTTACTTTTTCTTTGCCTTATTTCCACGTCTGTGAAATGCGATAAATATTTTTTCATCTCATGCCTTTTTGTAGCCATTTTTATTTTTTGTCAACTACTTGGATGCAAGAATAATGAGAGCTATAGAAAAATCTATTAAGGGAATTAATTATTCTGTCTTCATAGCAGAACTTGAACAGCAGCTAGTAAATAAAGTTTGAGGTCACAAAATGAGTGATGAATAGGAGGCAAAATACTGGCTGGTCAAGAAGGAAGCACTTGCTGTCCTCTCTGAGTTTCTTATTTAAGCATGGATCTTGTGGAAAATAAGTAGTTTGTAATTAAAAATGGAGTTATAACATATAGAAAGGAACTCAATAAGGATTAAAAAAATGTCTGGCACTTCTGAACACTTCTCTTTGTGGTGCTATGTCCTGTACGTAAAGTTTGTGGGATTAGGTATAATAATAGACTTCATCGTTTCAGTATTTTGTTAATGTACTGCACTAGGAAAACAAAATTAAAAAAAAAAGGTAAATCCTCTGGGGAGAGGGGGGAGGAGGGGAAGACAGGTGCTACACATGGCTTGAAGTACAGATCTATTTCCATCAAGCAAATAATTTTTGCAAAGAATACCCTAATTGCTGCAATTCCATATTGCCCTGTTGCATAGCTCTTGGATCTGAAAGCAGCCAGGGGAGCATAGTTTGACAGAGTGGAACAATGCTGTGACAACAACAAGATCAGGTGCCTTTGTTCAAACTCATGGAAAGTGACTGATTGATAGGTAACGTGGGTAATCTGCTGCTAGGAGTTCATTCACATCTGCCTGTGGCAACAAAAACACAGCTGTTCAGCTCTAGCTAGGGTGGTGGTTCCTTGGCAAGGCTTGTTTGTATGGTGCTGTAACAGCTTTTGAAGTATTTAAGATAGATTTGTATACCTGTGCATTTCAATGTGGACTTGATGTTCTTTCCCTCTTGTCAAATGTCCCCATATATATACACACTAAGTAATTTACTTGGTCGCTGTAATTGACCTTATCCGAGGAAATGCATGGAGCTGAACTCTAACCACAAACTACCTCTCCAAATCTGCGCACATCATGACTTTGGGTTCTACAGGTATTATTACTCTCTTTAGTCTAGTTATAATTCCGAGATGTATTTTGAATACCTCTTAATTCTTCTATTCTGTTCCAGCATATCTGAGGATATGTGTATTTCCATCCCTCTTTCCATCCCCAGTGTTTTTTCTCTTCTCTTATTCTCACTGTACTTGTTTTGTACTTGTTCACCCTCTGTGTTAGAGTTGAAATTTCCAGAACAACTTGTGCTATGGATGAACCTTATGTGATGTTCAGCCTGCTTATCTGCATCCACAGGCTTCAATGCAAGTTACAAGCTGTGTCAGGAAGAAAGCCTGAGGCAGTTCTGTTCCAGAGCATGGCTTTGGATTGCTTTGTAGGTAGGCTAGGTACTGATTTATGTGCTCTGCCAAGTCTGTCTCCAGGTATGGTGTCTTCTAGTTGAGACAAGTTGGCTGAATGATGCTTTTTAAAGGGTCTGATACTATGAGCAACAACAGCAAGGGTGCCTGTTGTGCGTAAGTTCCAGCTGCCTTGAGATCAGGTGGTCATGCAGCAATGAAGAGATCATTTATTCACAGAAATATATGTGTAGAGTGGGATGTACCATATACTGTTCTTGAGACTCCTTCTGAGCCTATAGTCTACCAAACTATACACACATTGCCATTGGGAACAAACAGGGAAAAATAATATGGAGAAGTGATTACATTTTTATAACCCGGATAGGCAGGTGATGACAGTGTTAGGAAATTAAAAAAACCAAATTTATTACCAAGATGTCTCTAATTGTGAACCTTCATTCGCTGTTCCCTTTATATAGATGACTGCTGTTTATGCGTACTGCTAGAGGATCTTGAGAATCCAAGCTCTGTCCTGCCCCCTCAGCCAGAAGTGTTCCTGGCCTTGGTTCCCGCTGATGAGTAGTCAGTTATGACTTTATATTAAATGTATAATCATTCTGCAGTAACTACACACCTGAAAATGTTACCAAGACTATAAAATAAAATATGAGAGCAATAGGAAAAAAAGAGAGAGACATATTTTATTTCAATGAATTGTTTAATTGGGTATTTGTCTAGATATGTGATTTATCAGGGAAACTAAAATTTTTCAAGTAGCCCATTTTATTATTCAGGCAGGGGAATGAACTGGATTTGGCAAACTCCAGCTTGTCACTGAATCACTTGCTTCTGCTTCCTGAAGTACCTATTCAGTTCTGATCTTCCCTGATGCTTATCTTAACCATTCTGCTACCTGCTGCCTTCTGAGACAGCAAAACATATTTTCTTCTTAATCTTCATATATGCCTTACACAAAGGTTGAGGGCACGTGATACCTGAGAAACCTTTCTAGATTTATAATGAGTCTTCCTGTGTTTTCCACTGCTCCAACTCACTGCATTCTAAATTTCTGAAACTGTGTTGGCATTATTGCTGTAACAAAGACTTTGGAGGGTATTATATGCAGGCAAAGTTTTTTCAAAGCAACAGGTGCATTTCAAGGTTTAGCCTGAGACATCTTAAAAGATCCCATTTTCAAAGTGGACTTCTTGTGTGTCCAGTGAATATTCATGCATTTTCAGCTGAACACCTTAGAATTACCAGATAGTTTTTAAATTTCTTACATAAAATTGTCTATGAAAATGCAGATCTTGTATTTATACAAAGGATGAGCTCCCAATTTCAGGAATTGGGTGTATACATAGCATAAAGCGACCAGAGAATGATTTTCAGCATAATAAACCATATGGAAGATGTAAAAGAATGCAGGATTATGGATTTTTTTTTTAAAGAAACAGAGATGAAGAGGCAGAAAACTGTGTACCTAGCTGTAGGAGGAAAAGGTTGACATGGGAGCATTGTGAGCGCATTCATTCTGCATGTTTATACTCCTATTAAGAGAAATGGGACCTCAAGTATGTGTCAGTAAATAAATGAATTGCTCTGAGAATAAGCATGTTAATTTTTTTCTACAATTTACGATCCAGATGGAACCAACCCAAAAGCCTAACATTTTTGTAGCAAAGGGTAATTACTAGAAATAAACAGTATGCAAAATAACAATAAAGTTCCTAAACCATGCCGTAAAAGGGCAGAAAAATCTAAAAAGTTATGTTATATTATGCTAATAATCGTAATTCTCTCCTGTGTATATATTATGATACAATCTATGATAATATCAGACCTAGTGTTGTTGGGTTCTTTTTATTTTTCCATTGGATAGATTTTTGTTTTCTGCACATCTGTGCAGAGATGCTAAAGACTATCAGCTGCACACTTGAACAGACTCTTTTATAAATGAGAAAAATAAATAGTTGCACCCATTTTCATTCTTAGACATGACTGACTGATTTTTGGCTTAAGCTTCCTAAAATACCTTTCCTAAGGCACATTGCCAACATGGAAAACTTCACCAGAACAATAGAAACATTAGCACAGTTAAAAACCAAACTGAAGTAGGGTACAAATATTGTCTAATGAACCTCATTAAGAGGACAGATAGCATGCTAGCTATATTTATTGGAATCAGAGAAACGGAGATATTGTCACCATAATGAAACTGACTACAGAAGACAAAGGTAATGCAGGAAGTAGTTTCTAACTGTATTAGACCAACCAGAAATAACAAGCAGATGGTTTCAGTGGAGATTTTAACTGATGTTACCTATCCAGTATCATTAAGTCCTTACTACAGCCAAAGTACAGCAGCGTCCTGGTAGTGGATATGTATAGAATTAGTAGTTTCTTCTTCAGGTGTTCTCAAGAGGAGGTGTTCTCCTTCCTATTAGTTCTGTGCCGTTTTCTAAACTTAAATTCAAATTGATAGCAGTTTATCTCTAATATCCTTCCTGAATGTCCAAACAAAAGACTAGTGAAGCACCTTCTTTCATGTGAAAACAAAAAAGCATCTGAAATATGGAGTTGAAATAGGGAGCTACCAGAAGATACTGCATTAAAGAAATAACCTATCGCTATGGGTTAATAGTTGGTCAGTTGGTTCCATACCACCCGCAATATTAAGTGTACTTAGAGGCAAGGAAGAAAAGAAGCTTAATCTGAATCCAGGTGCAGAGTTTAATTTTAAATACTGTGTAACCCATCATTGTACTTGTACACATGAAAGAAAGAGGGGGGCTTGGAACAGATAGTGTCAGCCACTCCTTGCTGAAGAGCAAAGCAGAGTATTTAGCATATGTTGTCTCAGTTTCTCCTAGCCAAGACCTTTCCCTTTCCTGGAGCAGGGAAGATATCCTCATAGCATCTCAAACGCNTAGCATCTCAAACGCCCCTCCCTCACCAGCAAGGTGAATATCCCTTGTGTCAATGTAACTAAGTTTTTGAGTGCTTTTGGTAGGATATGATTTTAAGTCAGCCTCTGCTAGTTTTGAATTGAGTTTAATTCGGATGTGGTTTTTCTTCCTTCTATGCACGCTCTCAAATTTTTCCTTCTACTGGGAAAACAGGTAGGGCTTTTTTTACTGTTAATCTAAAGGTAAAATGATAAACTGTTCTGTGTATTAAGATAATTCTGAGGGAGGGTTTGTTTTTTCTTTGATTTGTTCTTTGTTTCTCTGCTCGATAAAACCTCAACTTTGAACACCAATCTCATATTCCGAAATGGATACTTGTTATACCAGATATCAAACAAAAGCCACAGGAGACTTCAACTATATAGGAATCATTGAGGAAGCCGATTGAATTGTGAAGGGCACTCAGATTCCTTTGTTTGAAAGTTCTGTAGGATTCTTAATTTATTTTAAGAGCTGTAACAACCTGAGGCAGAGTTAAAGATCCTTAAAAGACTATCTTTAAAGGATGAAACTTAAAATAATCAGAAGTCATGTTTACGAAACTTAATTTGATATTAGTCATGCTTCAGCAACAGAAGAAATTAGATGTGACTGACCTTGTGGATATGCTGTACAGCTTGGATTGGACTTTTAAATTTGATGTTTTATTTTTCAGTCCTTGAGCATTCTGGTGCCTGGGATTGGGACAGGCAGTGGCTACTGCTTCAGTGGAGATTGATTTGACTCACTGGAATACCCTCTCCTGCTGTTTTATTTTTCTGTTGGTTAGCTATTATTAAAGTTAACTAGGCAAGAATAGAAAACCAATAGGAAAACCCAGCTAGAAGTCGATTTTTCTTTGTCAGCTCAAATTTCTCTGGTTAGAGATTCAGGCAGCAATTGTATGTCCCATATCTGCTGCTATTTTTCCTTTGCCTGCTAATGAATCCCTGCAAAGAGGCAGTAGCAAATTAATTGATTTCCTGCATGTGTTCCAGGCCTTGCCATTGAATTTAGAAGGAAACTATATAAAAAGGCATAGAGAGGATGTTGATTGGTTACTTTTTTGGTTGCTGTTTCAGATTTTTTGCTAAATGTTTAATTTGTTAAAGTTTTAATTGCTCCCATTAGACATTTC
>VXBO01013324.1:339499-367136 GCA_013400135.1 Rhinoptilus africanus | reverse complement strand
TGACATTAGAGGTAACAGGAAGACAGGATTAGTTCAGGTTTTCACAGAATTTCATCTGGAAATATTTCTGCTGAAACAACTGTCAGTAGCTTGATTTTCTTTTTTTCTAGTGGGGTGTAAAGGGGGTGGGATTTGTTCTCTCTTCAGCTTCCTACTTGTTTCTAGTACACTCATGGTCAGGCTATCATGCCCCTGTTGGAAAAAGCACGTTTATTTTACCGAAGCTGTCATCTTTTTCTTACTTGCTAATGGACCTCTGATCCGTCAGCATATGCCTGCAGCATGATGTTAAAGTTTTCATCTGTCCAAACCGAAGCATTACTGTATTTGCACAGAATCAGCTTTCCCCCCTCTAGATTGCTGTTTCTTTTAGAAGTCTAGATAGCATTAGTATATATAACAGAAAGGTCTGAGAGTTAATTGAAAACTGATACATTTCTTCCAAGTGGGAGTACGTCAAAACAAACCAGTCAGAAATGCTGTAGCTGGCACATCAAGAAGTGCCAAAGGAAACAATTTTCAGTACTCGATAGGGAGTCCTGATTTTTTTTCAAAACCTAGGCGTAATGCTGGATTCTTTTTGGCAGAACACCCCCCACCAACAGCAGCCCACGTATCTAACTACTTCCCCTTTCAAAGATACAGATGATACAATAACACATAATATTCCTTGAAACAAAAGCATTCTCTGTGAAGTTGTCCTGTAGAAGCTGTCAAACAATCTTTGATGAATTAGAGGAAATATTTCTTTGCTGATGTTTGTAAGTATTTTGTCTCGTGTATCTGAACAGCCCTTGCTCAGGGAAGTATGAAAGGCAGTATTCATAAATACATATATATTTAATTTTTTACTGTATTTTGACAGTCTGAGTATGTGCTAGAGATGGTAGTCAGGCTTCCCTCACTTTTATTTTCTTTTTCCTCAGAGGAAAGATAATTTAGGATTCCTTAACATAAGGCTTGTTTTTGTGAAAGGAGAAAAGATCATGATAGTTCACTAGGAACGTTGTTGAGGTACTTTCTGTCATTTTGTATGGCAAGACTTTTTTTTTTTTTTTTCCCCCTTGACTCACTTTTGTCACTCTGAAGTTGGATTGTTTTAAACCAACTGCATTAATTTTTGACAATAAGTTAAAAAGTAGTTCAGTGCTCTGTTCATTTGCATGTGTCTGTTGGTGAAACTGAAGATGTTTCGTTTGCCTTTTAAAAATTGTACCTCTTTATCATAGTTTGAGATACACATCATTTTATGCATCATAGCATATGTGGTCATCTAACTGCTTGAGCTATTTGTCCATCAACACTATATCTCAGACCAGATAATAGTGAGCTAATTGATACTTCATACTGGCTTTTATTTCCAAATGACAAAATGAAGATGATTAAGAACTTTATACTGTTGGGGTTTTTTTGTTTGTTTTTCCAGGTTTTAAAGGAGAAATATCCCTTAGTAGTGTCTGAAAATACTCTAAGAGTAGTTTATCAAAGGACTATAGAAGATATTCTCTATAAAATACTACTAACTACAAGATTGCCTTGAAAAAACTTTTTGGAGAGCCTGTTCAATAGCAAGGGAATTGAGAAAGTACAAGGAGCCACAAGACTTGATCAAACCCTTTAAAGGGGGCAGGCTTTCAAACTCTCCGCTGTTGTCCACCCTCTAGCTTTATTTGCAGATATGCTGAATAATGGAATCTGCTTTTTAAATTTTTTCTCTCCTGTGTAGCTCAGCTTTGTAGCTGTTGACATTTATCTGCTTTAAAAAGTATTATATAAAGCTTTTAAATAAGAAACAAATTTTGATCAGCAAAAACTTGATGAATGTTTACTAGTTCTGTACAGCCTTGTGTCAAAGAAATAAAAGCAGAGAAACTGGCTTGTATAATCCAAACACTGAGGCACTGAACAGTAAGGAATGTTTTTGGTAAACTTTCAGCTAAGTTTTTGGAAATTTCTCCAGTAGAGAAATAATCAAAGAGCTGGGGTTTGTTGGTGGGCAGGATTTATAACATCGGCCTTTCTTAATGTGGGAAGGAGTCAGTTCAAGGGTTAGGCACTTCTAAGTTTGAAGCATTTCTGAAAATTCAGTAAGCAACTTTGCTAGCCCAGGTTTTAAACACGCACATCCGTGCCATAGCTCTCTTGTTCTCTAGGGGCTCTAATTATGATGCTTTGGAGAACCCATGTGTAACTTGTGAATTCAGAACTATTCAGTACTATATGGATACTATGACTCCTGAAACTCATTGGGTCATCCATCTGATAGGCTTTACTTTGTGTCATGTCCCACTTATAGGACAAAATGAAAGACAGCATTAACTTAGAACATATTTGGCTTTGTTATAAAACATGCTTGCCAAACTGAAGTAATAGAATGGTAATCTTCCAAGATCTCCTGTATGGAGTGGCATTCATAAAGCTGAAATTTGTCAGGAGAGAGGAACTGCAAAGAGGAATTTGTAACTGCTGTCAAAAAACTTTGACATGTGCCATCTGAGGTAGTAAACCTTTGATGTCCAAACCTGAACTGACTTTAAAAAAAGCAGTTTTCAAGAACAGAAAAAAAATGTTGAAGGCTGCTTTGAAAAAGAGAGCCTTATACGCAGAAAGGACTAGGTGTACAAATAGTATTTAAACTGTTTTTTTAATGTAAAAAATGAGGTTGCACTTGAATGGCATGTTTTTGCAATGATCAGTTCCTAGATATAAACATATATTTGCCTTTGTCCCTTGGTAAGCCTTTTGCACTTCTCCATGTACTTTTTGAATGTCAAGAATTAAGCAGCAAATGCAAGAATTTAGAGGGTCAGGTTGAAATGGAAGATTAAAATGAGTGATGAAATGTAAGAGGGGAGATGGGTGCTGTTAAAGCAGATAGCAGAGAAGTCTGCAATGCCTGAATGCACTGGTATTGGACACAGAGTCAGGAGTGTGTGGGGGAAATAACCCGATGAACACCAAGGTCAGAGGAGCAGGGGGCAGGAATCTTATTTCCCCTTAGTCCTGTTGAGGTTGGAGAGTGAGCGAGCAGCTGGATTAGTGTTGGGAAACCAGCCAAAGACAACATACCACACAAGGAATTAGATGAATTTTCCATCCTTAAGCCTGAATCCTACATGCAGCCCTTGTTCTGCCAAAGAGGTGCAGGGTAGGTAGCCTCAGATGGACAAAGCATGGTACAGTGCTTGGATTCACATATACAACAGGAGCAGTGACAGTGAAGCTGGAAGGTAGTCTGGTTGTTTTATTAGGAAAAAAAACCCCTAAACTCAGTGGCATTTTGCAACACTATTACAACACCACACTCAGTTTTAATGCCATTTCTTTGCTAAGTTTTAGAGAAAAAATAAATAGAGTAGAGGTAAAATTTACATCCTTATAGTAGCTGATGAGGCATAGTTAGGTCCAATGCAAATTGCCCAAAGGCCTACAATATCTACTACAGCATACAATATAATCTAAGTATAAAATCCAGATGCACTGGGAGGCTTATATTATATTATTTCATGCATAATTTCCGATTTCCTGCTGTTTTATTTTCCTACTTTCCTGAGACTAGCTATTAGGTTTATTATGAATTATTGGTTTAATATCTACTGTGTATTTAATAGAAAAGAAAAAAGAAGTCTGTTACTTTCACATTTCTGTCTTTGCTATAGTTGCAATAGGATTTTATGAAATTTTTTTTGTCATGATATTGCAGTACTTGCAGTCTTTTCTCTTTTTGTTCTTTTCAATTTTTGTTTATAAACAAGTGGTTTGCTCATCATCAAAATACTAATTCTACTACTTTGCAGTTTTCAGCAAGAATTTGAAAATTAAAGGAAAATTCAGCTTCCTCTGTGGTTTGTGGAAGTAATTATTCCTTTTCATTTTTTAGGGCAGGAGGTTATATTGTGACATTACTTCAGAAGTAAAGGTAGTATAGAGGAGTTAATTAAATGTATCTAACTTGATGTATGTTGTAAACTGTTGTCAAAAAGCCTGCTTAGAATAGTTTAGTCATTGATTCCTCCCAAAAGAGATCCTGCATACCTCTGTGAAAGGGTAGAAATAGGCATTCCTTGTTACTTTGTGTGACTAGTGTTAGGGCATTTCAGAAAGGTTACCTGAATTCGAACATGTGATTAAGGAACTATTAGCATCATGAAAATCTCTGAAGTGTAGAGCTGAAGGAGTCTCTTATTGCAGTGGTTGCTCTTAGCTTTCTTCCCTCCAAAACAGTTTTCATAGTTTGCTTGCTCTTTGTGCACTTAGAAACACCATTACTTCTCCCTGACTTTTGAAAAACGTCTCGGGCAAAAGCAGAATGTCTGCAAAATGAGTGGTGATAGGGACTTGAAGTGAGACAGTATTAAAAGTTTTTAAAAAGTGTTTTTTTCAGAGTTCAGTAGTTAAACGGGACTGGCTTTTCCCAAGTCGCACGTCTTTCATTCTGTTGATGTCCTAGTTTCACTATTGTCCTATCGGTACAATTCTCACTTTTTAAGGCAAGCAATCAATAGAATTAATATATTAAAAAAGATAATAAACCTCTGTTTTGTCAAAATTTGTCAAGCTTTGTCTTCATACCTCATGAAGATAATTTTACTTGAAAATAGACTGTGGCATCTTTAAAAGACTGTTGAACTTTTCCTCCTACTTCTGTTACTTCAGCCCTTCCTGTTACACTGTCTCATCCCACTTTTGAGTTGGACTTCATCGTATTTACCCGCGATGTCTCTTTCTCTTTATTCAATGCCTCATGCACTCTGCCTGTGACTTTCCTACCTTTATCAACTCTGAGTTCTGTTACATTATCAAAGTCCCATTAACAAAGCTTCTGTTTCCTTGATCTTTCATTGATACTCAACCACAGATTGTGGGTTTGCTTTAAATCCCCAAGGTAACTGCAATGAATGGAGCTGCACTCCTGTTGTTGTTTTTCTTTTATCTTAATATTTGATCTCATACTGTGATGTCTTTGGAGGAGGGACCCCCTTACTTGTTTGAAATGCACTGTAGCATGTAGCTCTGGCACTGATGCAAATGAATGGTGAAATATTTGTACTCTCTAGAAGGCTACTTTAAAGCGTTAGGATCCACTGAAGTTCAGAATAAGGGAGGGCTGATTATATTCAAGTGTGTTAACTGTGCAGAAATGCAAGTAGGGAAAACTTAGGCAGCTTGCTTGACATAAGAAAATTACATTGTTGGCAACACAGAAACTAAATGTGAGAGGTTATACTGACCTTGTTGTTTGGAAATTAAATTACAGATGGGACATTTTTGTTAACGTAGTCGTAAGCTACGATTGCTATTTGCTAGTAATGAAGAGTAAGGTTAAAACAGATTAGTGACAATAAACATTACAACAAGTAATGGAATTTTCTGATGCAATTCCAACAATATGATTTGAGACCAATAGCAATCATACCTAGCTATAGTAATGAATACGGTTAAGTGATGCTTTACAATCAATATGTGCAAGTGATAAAATAAGTCATCAAGCCTCGTTCGAAAGGGTACTTTCCTTAGTTACGCTTCTGGGTTTCATGCAACATTCCCTGTGCCGTGCAATATTCAAGTGTACGCTTGTTTTGATTTGAACAAGAAACAAATGTTAGCTCTGTCTCTGGAATTCTGATTAAGTAAACCTGCAATCTTTTTGTTATATTAGTGTCAAAATGACCAGTAAAAAAAAATAGAAATAAGGAATGCTATTGTCACCTATTAATCCACTCTGGCACCTATTAATCCACTCTGGCAACAGGTAAAGGAAAGAGAAAACCAAAGAAGTTGCTTGTGGTTTAGTTAAGGTACTACTGAATAAAAACTAAGCTGAGCGAATTATGGGATCATATACTCCAGTCTCTGATCCTTTCAGTGGTGAGGGTGGAACTTCCCTATCTGCTGTTGGACGTTTCCCTGTACTGACATTCATCTCTTACAGGTAGAGCAAGGACTTTTCAGATATGCTTCTGTCTCGTTACACTTAAAGGAATTTCTGAGGACATGGAAGTACTATTTATTCATCCCTCAGTGAATCTAAGTGCATAAATTGTATTGTAAGGAAATACCTAATTTTCAGTGAAAGCAAATATAGATATTGTCTCTCTTTATCTACTGTAGGTTGGGGTGGTGTGTTTTGTTGTTGTTTGGTTTTTTTTTTTTTGTAAGAAACAATCTGTGCAATATTTTTTATAAGTTTTCACCAGATTAATAAATGGTCAGGTTACGCACTGATTAAATGTAAAAGCTTGCATGGGAGCGGATGTCCCATGACTGCTAGTCCCTTCCATACTAAAGTAGTAAGTTTCTGTATTGGACTATCTAGAAGGAAGGAAATGTTGATTCCCCTGTTTTTCGGTTTTGTTTTCTTTTTTCTTTTTAGTCCTTTCCATATGTCTTCAGTATTCTTTACTTTCTATTTTTATTCTATTATTATTGTGTACTGTATGTGTATCTAATATATCTACAGTGTATTTTTTTTAAATTCAGGTTGTGTATTTTGCTGTAACTGAATGAGAACCTGACCATTATATGTTGTCTTGCTAATAGTACATAGTTATTTTGTTTATATCAATAAAGATTGATGTAAATCCTGATGTAGTCAGAGACAGCAAGGTTATGTATTGCATTACAATTTTCAGTCTTACCTATTTTTATGTCTGGCTGCTGCACTAAGGAAAGACTTTGAGGAAGATTTAAACTTTCTTCTGTTCAGTCCCTCTCCTCCCACAATCAAAGTATTCTGTCTATTTCCACACCCTTTTGTTACTTTTAGTAATAAAATCAGTACTAGAACTATTCATGTGAGCAAAGGTGTATAGGCTGACATGTTCGCTGGTCTGGGCAACTGTCTAGGAACGAAATTTCATCTGAAATAGTTTAAGTAAATAAAATCAAATCTTAATTTTCTCTAACAATAAGCAGGGTTTTCCTTTCTTGTAAAAGCCAGACTTACAGCAGAATAAAGTTGATGTATATAATGCAGATATTTTGGATATCAGAAGAATGGATGCTGGTTTACAATGGTTTCTGGATTTGAAATTGCAGCAGCTTCAAAGGGTCCTAAATGAATTTTCAATCCCTTCAAGAATTGCTTTTCACTTCTGTAGCATCTTCAATAACATAATCATCAATTCTTTTTCAATGGCTTCAATATTACTAAATCATAGGCCTGATTTTTGCAAAGACATGAGGATTTGGTGTCTGCTTCTTTTTGTATACATTATATATAACCCCCAAACCCTAATTGGGTGACCAGGGTGACAGTCTGGAAAGTGCCATAAGTATTGTTACATCTTCATCTCTTACATACCATTCATGATGTTCCTGAAATATAAGTACTGACACTTTTTTCCAGAGTGCTCTGTAAAAATTGTGAGCCATGAAATGAAGTGCTTACAGAGAACATAAACTCTTTCAATAAATTGGCAGAGTTTATAAACTTCATAAACTACCTGAATCAGACTATATTCTAATTTATATTGTTTCATATGTAAGTTATGGTATCTATTGTCATAAATGGGCTTTTGCAGTATTTAAAATCTCAGCCTACTTAGAGAAATCATAGAATTGCATAGGTTGCAAGAGACCTTTCAGATCACCTAGTCCAACCATCAACCTAACTTTGACAAAACCTGTCACTAAACCACATCTCTAAGTACTACGCCTACCTGTCTTTTAAGTACCTCTGGGAATGGTGCCTCAATCATTTCCCTGGGCAGCCTGTTCCAGTGCTTAATAACCCTTTCAGTGTAAAAATTTTTTCACAATATCAAGTCTGAATCTCCCCTGGTGCAACTTGAGGCCATTTCCTCTTGTCCTGTTGCCTGTTACTTGGGAGAAGAGAGAAACCCCCACATCTCTACAACCTCCTTTCAGGTAGCTTTAGAGAGCAATAAGCAGAATCATAGATCTTGCTTTTTATGGAGCTTACAGTAACAGGAAGAAGTGCACATAGACTTTGTAAGCTATTTTTAGTGTAATTTTAATATAATGCAATCAACACACAAAAGATGAGTGAGCAGGAGCTTCTCAGCATCTGTAATCCATAGGGAGATACCTTGGTATTTACTGACAAACTACTAAAGTACTTTAACATATCTGGTATTTCCTTTCTATACTTGTATGTCTAAATCTGTGAAAGAACTTGGCGTCTGAACTGAGTTTAGATGTCTTAATTTTATTTAAGTCCAGAACATGGATATTCAAAATTTTGCCAACTACTGAAAACCTGTGAGCACTCTTACACCTGTAGTAATTTTCATAAATAAGTTTTTCTTTCTCTGTCATTCTAGAAGCATCTTAGTCCTGATGGTATCAAGCAGCTTGGCTCCAATTTCATGCACAAACCCTAGACTGTGGAGGAAATATATTTTTCCACTTATTCTCTATCCTCCTATGACTTTCTCTAGAAAGACAGAAACTAGTTCTTTGCTGTGCAGAAAGACAGGCCATACACTTCTGCTGTTAGGACAGCAAGTTGAGCACCGACACTTTTACATGGTAGAATTGTCTACAGGTGCTACAAAACATGGGCACCAAGCCTTGCAGAGGGATGTCTTTTAAGATCTCTTTCTTTCCTGAGCATTTCCTGTAGCTAGATTAGGTTACACCTGGCAAACTGTCAGAGTGACTTCTTCAAAACTTCGTCTTACCTGGAAGTCTCACTTTGGTCCCCAATTCCTTAAAGCAAGCTGTGACAGTAACTTTATACTATAGCTTTAGCTCTCTTTCTTTGAAGGACTAAGTTTCTAATGCTAATTGCAGAATTGAGTAGTTTAAAGTAGTTTAATTGAGTAGCTTTAACTGAGATTTCGGGACAGGCTGAAATCAGTGGGGAATATTGTGACCTCTATAGCCAGAAATGTAATCTACTTCTACTGATCTGCTGGCAAAAGAAGTTTTTAACCTCTGAGGCTGTTCTGCACTGCGGGGTGGGGTGAGGTGTGGTGTGAGAGAGACATTGGCCAACAGAAATAGCTTAATGAAATAGCCTTTTTAATAAGATAGAAACAAAAGACTATATATAGGTGAATAAATCTTATGTCCCTTCAGATTCTGGGCACCTCACGTTCATGTATCATCAGACAGACCATGGATGGTTTCCCCACAGCAGGCTGCAGAGATCCTGTCCAAGGAGAGAGACTGAGGTGTTCCTCCTTTCTGATGCTTTGAACTACTGTATTTAATTTTCTTACAAGAAAACAACTCCATACATTAAGGATGCTCTCATGATCCACTTCTTGATGCACTTCTAGATAAAGGTGGGGCCATGCAGGTGATATAATTGTGGGTACAGAGTGGGAGCTGCTGGCAGGCTTCTCTGTTACCGTGAGCTAGCTGAGTTTGTCTTGCAGCTGCTGGCAGGCTTCTCTGTTACCGTGAGCTAGCTGAGTTTGTCTTGCAGCCAAGGCACTGTGCAGCCCAGCCCAGCCTGAAGGCCACGCTGGGCATGCAGCACAGCACAGGTCTGCAGTTACTCAGGTTGTCTGTGGTGTGGATCACCAGCTCCTTGAGGTACAACTGCCTCCCAGTCAGAATCGTTTCATTGCACCCCTTGAATCGATATAGACGTTACTATTTCCAACCTATTACAAGTTACAAATTGCATCAGGAAGTTGTTCAATTAAAAGAAAGTTTTCTGACAGGCTGGGATGTTATCTCTGTCATAACGCCCACCAGCACAGGCTGGCATGGGGCATGCCAGTGGGTTCCCCGACAGTGACTGCTAATGCTGACATACAGGCTGCTCAAACCCTAAGTATGAGGATCAACAGAGAAAACATGGTCTGCTCAAGGTCACTAACTCCTCAATGCAGTGTCTACTGCAAGGGTCCCAGTAAAGAAAGCAAGGAAAATATCAAAACATCAACAATCTTTCTTTTGCTTTCCATTTTTATAAAGCTATTTGTTAATCTAGCGAGGACCTGCAAGTTTAGTGATAGGCAGACAAAAATACAGGCAATACATATGAAAAATACATAGGTACACTTTTTTATAAGGCAGCTAATTTAGCACCATAAAGGAGTGGAAACTCAATCCATGTCATCTTTCACTGCTCAATAATCTAATCTGCTTTAATATTTCTATTTTTATACTTTCTAGTTTATTTTTATTTTCTTCCCCAGATCCATGAAATTATCTAATTGTGAGTTAGGTAAAACCTTTATTGATTTTTTTAATTTCTTTTGCGTTGCCAGTATGGCACATCAGATGAGATATTAAAAGTGTTGAATTTCAAGGGCAATTTTATGATGCTTAATAGTCTTTCCGGTGGTTAACCACAGCACCCTTTCGTTAACAAGCAAGCAATCATCGTTTTCTTTTTTTTTTTCTTCAGTCATTAAGATGGTAAATGAAATAAATAGCTTGTTAATGCTGGATTGTGGGAGCTTCTTGAGACCTAGTGTGCTGAAAAGAACAGATTAATGCTCTTACCGCTGTTTTTGTATGTAGCTCACAAATGATACACTTGAATCTGATTTGCTGCAAAGCACTGCAGATTCATGTAAAATAAGCCATACAGATAAGAGGCAAGTGCTAAAAATAAACATACATTTGTGAAAAGGTTTTGTATGGCCTCTAAAAAGGCAAGAGAATGTGCATTACCCCCATACGTTTCAGTTTTTAAAAGAGAGAACTCCATGCTCAGCCCATCAGTCAAATCCAGTGAAAAGGCAAGAACCATTTATCTGGGAAATGTATGTGACAATAAAATCCTAGAGTTGTAATTACAATTGGCAGATTCAAGTCTGCTATTGGTGACAGCAGTCTTACTAAGGGAAAAAAGATACATAATTTTTGTAATGTTCTATTGTGTATCAGGCTGTATTAATCTTGAACATCGTGTGCTTCACTAGAGATGGAAGGAAACAGCATAAAAATTGGTGTTGTAATTTGCTAAAATAGTCAAATTCATGATTTGTTTTAAGGGGAATAAAAAGGACCTGGAAACAAAAGGAACAGGGAAAGAGAATTATTGATTTGCATTATGGAAACCACTTCAAGCAGACACTGGAAATCTTTCAAGGGTTGTGTGCTGGCTTGTATTTTCCTTTCCCAAAGTGGAGGTTAAGCATGCTACTTGGAATTCCCTGGGGGCTGAAGCTGTAACCCCTCAAAAGGGCAAGATGTTACTGCTAAGGATTTTTCTTTCTTCTGTGGATCCTTTGTCGTCTTTGCTGCTCCGTCTCTCTAAGCCTAAACTCAGCAGGACCCTGACGTCTTCCATATACTGTCCTCTAGATGCTGCATGTCTCTACCCTGCTCTAAATGTGTCCTGTACTCAAAATTGCTAATTCTGCTTGGGAACTTTTATCCAAGATTGTGCTCATGTAACACTGTCATAATATAGAATAAAACAGTGGCCCTGTGGAAGAGTTTAGTATGTGTGTTTGAGGCAGCATAAACAGGAAATGAAATTCATAAGGTAATTAAATCCTTTGCTCAAGACTGTAACATATCAAGGGAGCCCTGAAGAGGGCCTAATATCTCCAGTTCTAGTCCAGCCCAGTGCTTCATCAGCTGCACACGGGCTCCTGCAACTCTATTCACAACCTGAAGTATCTAGCCGTGGAGGTGGTGTTAACGCTTCTTATGCGTGCGGTCTTGTACATGGCTTCAGCAGCTCTGCCTCACATCTGTCATTAATTGATGCTAGTAGCTTTGTTGAGATATTTAGTTCCTTTCCCCTGTATGTTCTCCGTTTCCATGTTTTTACTTCAAGATTCTATTTGGCAATAGACTTCAGTTTAGAGATACTAGTAGTTATAAACTCAGAACACCGAACTAGCATGAACCAAATTTCTTTATTTCTTCTTGAAAGAGAAAGATACTGAAAATTATTCTGTCTTTGTAATGACTGATTGCTAACTGATATGACTTGATTTTAATTGTGGTAGTAGATACTAACATGGATTACTATTTTTTTTAATTCAAATGAAAATTTAAAAAGAAATTTGGCACTTTGCTAAAGAAAGATACTTTGAGATTGAAGTTTCTTGCTTTTTCATTATCTGTGGTGTTGTAAGTCTTCTCTTAGACTGCTTGATGTCCTTACAGGTTGCCTGTCTGTATGTATCCCTGTAGGTGTTTTAATTTTCTCTGTACTTCTGACTGCTTTTTCCACAAGTATCACATGCCTGGTCAAGCTGTTCACGTTTGCTGAGTTCAGAAGTCCCATTGCCATTTGAGGCAATATTAGAGAAGATTGTGTGCTGTCTCTTGAGGGCTTTTTGAAAAGACAAGAAAATCCACTTTCATGCTGTTGAAGGCCTTTATTCATAATTCATTTGCTGTCTTTATGCACTGTTTTTGCACCAAACTAAATGAGAAAGAATTTTTTTTTTTGGGGGGGGGCTAGCCTTGATTCTTATTGGGTGGGGACATACTTGTCACTCTTTTTTGGGGGGGCGGAGGGGGGAACAAAACAACAAACACACACATCTTTCTCTACTGCTTTCCTCCTTCATCTGTCTTCCTGTTCTAATCTTTCAAATTATGTTTTTCCCAAAGGGAAAGAGAAGTGTGTTGCGTTTGAGCTCAGTCAATTCCTTTCCTCCCACTCTGGTCTCAGTTTCAGTCTGTGTACATCACAGAGTACATTAGTCCTGTTGCTTTTATTAACTCATGTTTCAGTAGCTCTTGAATCTCATTCTGAGTCAGCTCTGATCATATCTAAGGCTTGTGGTTTGTTTGTCGCCTTTTGGATTTTTTTTATCCCTTCTCAGCTGTTTTTGCCTGGCTCCCTATTCATCAGAAAACTGTTTGGGACTTTCAAGCTCACGTTGAAAAGTGAGCTGTGCAGGCAAACATCATTAATCTTGTGACCTTTAGGGCTTTATTCATCACAATTCTAAATTCTGGCAAACATTCTTCTGCACACTATAATAAATAATTATTAGTTATAGATCTTGAAATTCAGTGATGAAACAGCCCAATGATTTCAGATTGTGGATGGTTGTGATCTTTTCTGGGTTGTGGGTAAGCCTTCCTTATGTAAGGGAATGATGTGGGGGGAAACACTCCTCCTCTCCCCCTCAAAGCGGCAACATTCTAGAAAGGAAGTGACCATCTCAATTTGAAAAGTATATCTTAAAGTGAGAATGGAAAGACGAGTGCTGCTCGGGTCTAGAGGGATACGCATAAATGGCTTTCGTGTGGCATGAAAAGTAGTGTGTAATTTAAAGGCATCCAAGGAATTGAGTTTAGAAGTTTCCAGGTTACCTAAGGTTCAGTGTTTGTGCTGGGCTGATCTTCAGGAGGAAATGCTCAACAGTTTGACACACAACATGTCCAGAAAACGGCAGTGTTCAGTCATCCCGCAGTCACATCCTGGCATGCCCTTGGTGAGACTCTAAGAACTTGTTTCTCAGAAAGCATGTATAATAGCATGCTTCACTTTTGTGTTATTTTGAAATGTGTTACTAAAGAACATAGGGAATTTTAGTCCTTAAATTCTTGAAAATATTCAAATGTACAAGAAATTGTGAGTCATGTATCTATATTGGGTATTTCCTATTACTAGAGTAGATGTCGGAGTCTACAGGGAAAATTAGGATGAAAGACGATTCTAATTTTTTTCCCAATGTTTTCATACATTCCAGTTATAAAGTATCTGTCTTCTAATGCTCTTGTAGCAGACAGCTATAATAGTTGTGGCTTTAATAGGTTTGAGTGTGTATCCATTGTAAAGCTGTTTGAGGTATTATTTGGAACATAATTATTGTTAAACTGGAAAGACAATTTTTTTGTTTGAACCAAATTCTGGTAACTCAAAGAATTTGGTTCCTTTTTTACTTTTATCTGTGTAGTGGGACAGCTTTTTTTCCCTTTATGTTTTTTCTCCATCTTCTGTGCACTGTCTCCTCTTCTTAGTGCTACACTTAAAGTAAGCCTAGTTCTTTACAGTACTGTGAGTAGGTTGGTTCAGGTTGAACTGAAAAGTTCTTGCATGAAACTCTATTTTTATGAGTGTGATGAATTCCATGAATGTCAACTTCTTTGGTATTAAACTCTGCCTTTTCAGTTCAACCCATTTTATAAACAGTTTAAAAAAATATATATTCAGTCCCTAAATTTAAGCAAATATAAAAAGATGCAAATAGCTATTTTTTTTATCAGAGCCATAACATAAAATATATGGTCACTCAGAACTCTTTCCTTGTCATCCAGTAAAGTGTTAATTTATTTAATTTCTCATTAAAATCTCAATAGATATTATTACTACTTGGTAAGTTTAATATAATATCCAAGATTGGTAGCTAGGCCTGTTTTCTGTGAGTCGTTCTAATCTTATTGCATAAATAACTGCTAAATTATTAATTTACCTTGTTCAGCATAAAGTCCTCCATTACCCCACAAAAAAAAAAATTCAAGCTCAGCAAAAAAAATAATAATTGTCCAGCACCAAGCAGTTGTCCGTTAACAGTTTCTGATCTCAGAATTATGCTGATGGATGCTAGTATCTTCTGGGCAGGTTGTGAGACTGTCTGGTGAAAATACTTGGTCCCCTAAACTCTTATAAGGTTGCAAGTGATCAGTGAAAATCCTTGAATGAGTTGTACATCAGAGACGCAGGGATGCAGATGCAGATTTCTAAACCTACACAGATTTCATTGAAACAATTTATTCTACTCTTTATTTGAAGAGAGTAAGATATAGCTTTGCCATTTCCTAAAGATTTTTATTTGTTTTTCTTTTTAAGATAAAAGTTCTTTTTATTCTTAATTTTTCACTTTCTAACAGCTTTCCAGAGCAGCGCTGGACAACTCAGTTGCACAACTTGCTTTGGGCATTAGTATTAAATGGATAGTGAACCTGAGTGGTTGGCAATTATTTAAGAACAAAAGACCTATGTTTCTATTTTCTTCAGATCAATTCCTGAAATACCTTCTAGTGCTTTGAGGCTTCAAGTGACTGGCACTTCTCAGGTGCGAACATTCCTACTGGGTCATATTAATTGTCCCCAGGAAAGTAATTTGGGATGTTGTATGGGTGTGTGTATGTGCTTATATACGTGTACATGCAAATGTTTGAGTGTATCAGTATGTCTGTATGTGCGTACATTCTAATTTTAAAGATATAATATAGATCGCATAAAAAAAAGCCGAAAGACATCACAGTTTTAAAATATAGTTTGGCTCATTTTATGCTAGCAGAGCTCTGTAGAATTATAGATACTTGGGAGGGTCACACATAAGAGGTGGAAATAGCATAATTTTTTAGAGGTCACCTGGTCAATTACAGTGTGTCTACATCTATATAGGAAATTTGCAGATGAGCATGGTTTTCTATTATCAGAATCTCAGTAGGGAGAATTAAAGTGATTTAGATATTGTGCTGATCTGTCACGACTCAGGTAAAGGAGGATTTAATGAGATCGCTGGCATTGCTTTGCCCCTGTTCTCTAGCTCACTATTCAGAAAAGCTGTGAGAATTTCAGGCATCAAAAAATATACAGGAAGCTAAAGGCTCTCACTGCAGGAGGAGGAGGCAGTCACTGATTTGGTTTTCTGTTTTGTTCTGTGTATTATCTATGTCATAAGGGGCAGTTGATGTAATATAAGACATCATCTGATTAAAGCAATGCTGGAAGTTTGCTGATGTTTGGTTTCTGCCCTGTTGTGACCGGTCAATTCATGTTCCTAGCTTGAATCTCAGGTTCTCTTCATAGTCTGGAATTCAAGATATCAAGCAAAAAGTGCTTGATGTCTTGAATCAGAATTAAAAGGCTGCATTGCAATCCCATCTGTTTTGAATTCCTGTATTAAATAAACTCAGATACATGAAAAATCTTATCTGCTCTAGAGAATGTTATGTTGGTGTGAAGAACTGTTTGGAACAAATTAGCTGTAATAGTGTAACAGCCGAAGGTGGGTCATTAAGAGTTACTAACTGATCATTTCCCATCTCCCTCTCTCTTCACAAGGGGAACTTCTGTTGGTTTCATCATTGGGGTTAAAGTCATATTCCTACCTTCAGCTTCCATTTATATTTCTAATTTTTTTTATCAGAGATGATTCTACCACTTTAGTCAAGTAATTTCTTACATGCATAATATTATAATATTATACCAAGGACGTAGTGCATTTTTTGTTTCCCAGGATGCTTACCCATCAAAAATGAACTTGTCATTTGTTACAGATTTTTCCTTTTTTTTTTTTCCTACCCAAAGCAGTTAGCTAATCTTTCAGATAATCAAAATTACACATTTCACAGTACTCACTTTGTTCATTTACTGGTTCAAAAGTGCTTTTTATTACAAAATATTAGAAAGCTTTAAAATAAAATGTTATGTCTTTATTGAGTTTCCGCAGTGTTTAACTTTCAAAATAAAAACCTTCTATATTATCAAAGTATACGTTTCTGAAAAGATAACATGTTTTTGAATTGTGCATGTGTTATTTCCAAATGTTTTTCAGATTATGACTCCATGATCTAGGCTAAGACGAGTATTCAGTATCTCAAAAATTTCAATGAATAGCAGGAAAGGATGCTATGAAAAGAGCTCCCTGATTAGTTTGAGATCTGAACTCTGTGGTAAAAATAATTATGACCAAAAGAAAGTTAAATAAGTCATATTTCTTATAATTTTTCTGTTGAGGTCTTTAACTAGAAGTGACTCAAATGCTTATTACTATGATGAAGACGACAAAGCCAGGCTGAAGACACCTATTTCACATCACTCTTACCTTCAGTGCTGTTTTTCTTGATTCATGTGCATTCATAATTTACTGATGTGTTTGGGCTCGGGCATATATTCTCTGTATTAATAAGTACATCTAATATGCACTGCTATCTTTAGATTCTGCCCTAATAACCATGTTTTCCATTAAGAAATTGCCTTTTCTTTGAACAATTCCCTGTGGCCCACAGCAGTAGAAGAATATATTTTACTCATATTCTTCCTCAACCAAACTACTTCTTATATTGCTATGCCAGATCTGCCTTGACTGCATTGAATTAAGAATCCTGATAATGACTTTCACTATTTAATATTCCATTGAAAAAAACCCAAAGCCCACTTATTCTGTTCATACCGGAGTTTGTCTCCACTATACTTTATTCCCAATTAATAGTTTACAGCAGTGAAATGAAATATCATTTTTAAAATATCAATGAACTTAAATTGATTCTTAAATAGGTTCAGGGTTTTTTATGTGTGAATTTTTTAGTCTCCCTCCTTTTTTTTGGTTATGCTCTCATCAATGTTAAATCATAAATTAAATAAGCTTTATTTACCTACATCAAAACCCAATAAATTTATCATTATTATCCTGTAGTTCTGAGTGGCATTGGCAGCAGATTGCGATTTTTCATGTCAAAAGGTAACTTCTGATTATTTTTTTAAATGTTTTGTGTTTTTGTGTCAACAGTTCAAGTTTTTTGATGAGATTGGACTAAATTTTACAAAACCTTTTCCTGAAAGAAGGATAATTGTCAATTAACAGTTTCATTTTGCTCTTTTCTAATTCTGTAGCCTTTATGAAGGTACGTCCACTGTGGAATATTATTCTGAAATGGTTTTTTTTCTGTGTTCTCCTCAAGTATCTTGTAGTGGTTATCATTAGAGGTTCTAGACTGGTCACAACTGGTCAGTATGGCAAGTTTAAAAAAAAGTTGCATTGTCAAGTTCTAATTTGAAAGTTAATTATTTGACAGGATTGTGATTATGGAAGTGATTGAGGTGAGGAAATTACCTTATTCCTCTTCAGATGAGTTCTTTAGCAAAAAAATTAATGAAGTAGGTAATAACGTATGCTAATAATTAGAAGCATGGATGCAAAAACCTTAACCCTGGAGTAATTCCTGACACGTAAACAATTTTCTGTACTTCTAAAAAGCTGATATTAGTGTTTTTTGGAGTGGAGTTGTTTTGTTTTGTTTGTTTGTTTGTTTTTTTTTCTTAATGACAGAGCTCTACCCTTACGGAGAAAGTGATTCAGTTCAAGAAGTTTCATTCTAAGCTCCAACAATTTTAAAAAGTTGCATATGTTAGAGCAATGTTTCTGTTCACATTAAATCAACCTTAACAAGGGTTTTTCTTGAGTGGAAAAATGCTATTGTATGTTGCTTCACCAACAATTTGGAGCTCTGTTTTCTTAACATACAGTTAAAACAGAACTTTAATACAATAGATAAGTGTCTTTGGAAGAGTTGTGGGGTTTGGATTGTTAGGGGGTTTTTTTGGGTTTGGTTGGTTTGGGTTTTTTTTTTTTTTTTTTTTAAATAATAATGTAAGTACAGCTTTTTGAAAAAAAAATAGAAAAAATAAAAGAGAGAACAAAGATAACTTCTGCATGATTTTGGGATGTCTGCAACTTTAAACCAAAAATTATTTTTAAATAGTCAGTTTGTGTCTTGTGTCAGAAGATTAGAATCAGGCACTCTGTACATAGTGATGCCAAAGTGCTGCACTGTGGTAGGTTTCTTGAACAGTGTTGTTTGGTTTGATTGTTGACATACTGATTTCTACTTCAGTTGTCTAATATTGTTTTAGTTTCCCTAAAAAAAATCATAAAATAGTTTCTTCACCAGTCGTGATTAATTTTTCTGTGTAAGTCAGTTTGGAATATAATGTTGAACTTTTCTTTTTTCCCGAAATACTGGGTAAAAATGTCACCTTTTCTTTTCTTCTGTACCACAAGCTTTCTTTTTTTATTATTTTTTTTAACATAAAGATTTTTTTTTCCCCCACATTGCTAGATGTGGCACAATACTGTGAGAGACAGATATCAAAGGAAACCATTCACTATCTTTCTTTTGCACTGTGACGAGCATATTGCCAAGACATTAAATTGCAAGCTCCTTATTTTCATTTTTTATGTGAAAGCTTTGGAGAGGGGAATACAGAAATGATCACCAAAAGAGTTGTAAACCTAAAAGCACAAAAGAATTAATATTTCACAATGGTAAGTTTTTCTGACTTTATTTCCTAAGCATGGAGGATGTCTCCTATGTTCTATGTTGTTTAAATTGTCTAATTTAAGTCAGAGTTCTACTTTGTGCTCTAAACTGAGATTAATCTTTCAAAGGGATGAACATTCTTGTTTCACTTGAATGATCATGAGAGATGCAAGACTGAAGCAAGACTCTACAACTGGGCAAAACTCTGCAACTTAGTGTTAGCACTTGCAACTGCATAATTTAAATGATAATAATATCATTTAATAATAATAATAATAATTTAGTTAATTGGCAGTAGCAGAGAATTAGACCACAAATTCTATGAAAGTATATTGACTCTTTAGGGAAATTAGATTCTCTCTTAGCATGAAGAGTATATATTTTAAAATTATTTTAGTTACTATTTTAGTTACTATTCCATATATAAATATTCTTAAAGATAAATAAGGTATCTGAAGATGATCTGCTGTGTTTAACTCAGATGAGAATTTAGTCTGCATTATCAGAAGGGATTTTAAATATTTTTTTTAGTACCAGTAATGTGCTTCTCTTTTTGAGGGGTGAGTGTCAGTCTGGAAATGAAGTTAGAGGGGCAAGAAAAACCACAGTAAACCAAAAAACTTTCCTCTTTTCCACAGAACATGTTTCTCCTTTGAGTATCTACCTGTATGTCCCTTTGTGCCAGTGTTGCCGAGAGTTCAGAGCATTTGTTTTACAAAGTCTTTCCCCTCTTGCTCAGACACTTTCCCCTCTTAAAGGCTTTATACAGAGAAACGGATGAGGGAATAATCACCTTTCCTTCTCAGTTTGTTACAGCAGTTCACCTGAGGCTAAATTCTCTCCTCCATTTTCCTTTACAATAATTTAATTTTCTGTGTTCCTCACTTAAGCAAAAGTATGCGGTTTTTAAAGCAGCCCCTTAAAACACAGAAGTGGCTCTATAGCTTAACTTGAAGCTGATGAGTAAAGTCACAACTCTGCAAGAATGGTAACAAAAAAGTAGTCAATTTTTTAACTGTTAGATGATGGGATCCTCACTAAATTCCCTTACCGTAGCTTTCTGACACAGAGCCAAAATGAGTGGGCAGCTGCACTCCCCAAACTGGCAAAGTTCCCGTGTTTGCTCATAGATCGGTGTGGGAAGAGCAGAGGTTCCTGGCTGCAGCTTGCTTCGGAATGGAAACCCTTGATATGGAGGAAGAGCAGACCTACTAAGGACTTTCAGGTCCAGCCAGGAGAGGTTTGTTTAGGCCTGCTCCACATCATTGTCTTCAGCACTGAGTGAGGTGGAGGTGAGGAACTCACCTCCTCTGCTCAGTTAAAGAAAAACCACGCTAAACTGTTTGGCATTGACAACATAAGTCTTGGTGACCCCCATGTGGCATATGTTCCTTTAGCTTCCTTATCTTGCATTTTAATAAAGATGAAGTCGGACATCTCCTGCAGTGGCACCTAAGCTAGAGCTTGTGGTTGCCAGATTCCCTGCTTCTGTCACCTGTTCTGTTGGATTTCTGATCTTGTCAGGTGAGCTGCTCTTGCTCTGAATTGGCTGTGAGAGGTTTTGCTTGCCTGTTCCATCTCTGTGTGTCCTTTGACAATGCTGTAGATGACTTGAAAGCCTTGGTTCATTTACTTTTTCCGTTCCTAGCAATAGTATCTGTAATATGCAGACTTTCCATACCTTTTGATTACACATTTTTCAAGCACTATACAGTCTTCTTGCTTTAAGGAGAAAAAATGTAAATGTGTTTTAAAACGAACGGGTTTTTTTAATCGCCTACAAACCTGTAAATGTCAAACCTGCAATTTATTTCCTTTGCTTTGGGTGACAGTTTACCCTGGACTCACTTAGTCATGCTGCTTTTTATGGCAACACAACCTTTTCTGTGCTCCCACAACTGTAAAATTTTCTCACTTTGTGACATGTTTTCCAAACATGATAAAACTGACTGCCAATGGATTGGATGGGAGTACTCTTTGCTAGGTAAAAAAACTGGCTGGGTGGCTGGGCCCAAAGAGTCGTGGTGAATGGAGTTATATCCAGTTGGCAGCTGGTCACAAGTGGTATTCCCCAGGGCTCAGTGTTGGGGTCAGTTCTGTTTAATATCTTTATCGATGATCTGGACAAGGTGATCAATACACCCCCAGTAAGTTTGCAGACAGCACTAAATTAGATGGGAGCGTTGATCTGCTTGTGGGTATACAGGCTCTACAGAGGGATCTGGACAGGCTGGATCAGTGGGCTGAGGCCAATGGTATGAGATACAACAAGCCCAAGTGCTGGATCCTGCACTTGGGTCGCAACAACTCCATGCAGTGCTACAGGCTTGGGGAAGGAGCAGCTGAAAAGCTGCCCGGCAGAAAAGGACATTCAGCCATAGCTGGCTGAATATGAGCCAGCAGTGTGCCCAGGTGGCTAAGGTGGCCAACAGCATCATGGCTTGTATCAGAAATAGTGTGGTGAGCAAGACAGGAGGAGTGATGGTCCCCCTGTACTCAGCACTGGTGGGGCCCCAGCTTGAATACTGTGTTCAGTTTTGGGCCCCTCACTACAAGAAAGACGTTGAGATGCTGGAGCATGTCCAGAGAAGGGCAACAAAGCTGATGAAGGGTCTGGAGAACCAGTCTTATGGNAGGGCTCAGTGTTGGGGTCAGTTCTGTTTAATATCTTTATCGATGATCTGGACAAGGTGATCAATACACCCCCAGTAAGTTTGTAGACAGCACTAAATTAGATGGGAGCGTTGATCTGCTTGTGGGTATANCCAGGTAACAAGCGATAGGACAGGAGGAAATTACCTCAAGTTGTGCCAGGGAAGGTTTAGATTGGATATTAGGAAAAATTTCTTCAGAGGGGATGTCAAGCAATGGAATAGACTGCCCAGAGAACTGGAAGTATTTAAAAGACGTGTAGATGTGGCACTTAAAGACTTGGTTTACTGGTGGACTTGGCAGTGCTAATTTAATGGTTAGACTTTATGATCTGTTCCAACCTAAATGATTCTATGAAAACCCCCCACACATTTATCATGGTTTTGATCTTCCCCACGGCACCATTAAGTCATAGCGGCTCCTATCTAACAGATGTCAACAGCACTTCCCCAGAGCTTTGTGGGCACAAGGGAGCTGAGTTGCTGCCTCCTGTGGGGTTTGGCCACAAGACTCATGTTTACTTATACAGTGACTCTGCACAGTCTTATTTTAGGTATCCCCAGGCAGGTACTGCCTGTAATCACTCTCTGCGGGAATGAGCGTATGGAAACCATTGGAAAGTGGACTTGTTCACCCCAGGGATGTGGGTTGAATGTGTGGGGCTTCCCCTACAGTGCTCCTCTCAGCACTCTCTCTCAATCCAGTCCCCCATACAGGAAGGGCTAGGATGGAGATGTAGGCAGTGCACCTGAAAGCATGGTGCTTACAGGTTTCCTATTCAGAAAGCATCAGAAGATTGTTATAGAGGAAAAAAAAAATCACTATGGGTAATATCATTTATAATCTTTTTTTCCTTTCTTTTTCTGAAAGAGAGCGGGAGAGAAAAGGTTGTAATAGCACCAGAAGACCATTATTTACAGAAATTTGTCATTTGTAGTCAGAGCACATGAAGAAGGATTTACACATTTTTTCACCTGTTACACATCAGTGAGTTCAGGTAACTTTTGTGCTAACCACACACTACCTTCTGTGACTAGAAAAATAAAAAAAAAGAAAAAAGTTCCCTGCAGAAGATGGTTTTGTGCTTTCCTTATTCCCTGTCAGGCTGTGTTTTTCCCATCACAATCAAATTTTGTTTGGATTCAAATTGTATGCAATTATTACCTATATGTAGAAAAATTTAAAAAATCTATAAGAAGGAGTATGTGCAAGCTGAAAACTGCTCAAGAAGTTAGGAACGTATTTTTTTCATTCAGCTTCTATTTGATTTTTTTAAAAAAGTGTTGACCTCTGTCATCAAATTGAGATGACAGTTTCCTTTTTCAGCAAATGAATTGATATTAAAAAATCAAAATCAAAAGCAGAATAATTATAATGGCAATGGATGAATATCAGTTGTGAAAAAAATCACAGTAAAATTTATGAGAATAAATGCAATTTAAGAGATTTCTTTGGCAGTATGTGGACACCATGTTCAAATGTATACAAACCTCCTATGTTTAATTCTAAACCTGATAGAATATTCATGCTTAGTTTTTAAGATATAAATGTTTGAAAAACAAGGATTAAATTATAATCTCTACAAGGAAAGGGAACGCTGGAAAAAGTGTGACCTTTTTAGGCTTTTTGTCTTGCTAAGTAGCCATTTCCATAAATGTACAATGCAACAAAGGTAGACTACTGCTTCTACTTTGAAAATGAATACCAAATAGTGTGAATTTCACTGTCACTAAATGCTTTCCATCAAATGGCAAAATAGTGGTGGTGGGTTTTTTTGTTTTGTGGGGTTTTTTTTACTGTCTTTCCTCTTCCAGTCCCTAATTCAGCGATTAAACACTATACCAAATGGCTCAAATGATACGCTTGGTAATCTCATCCTGTTCCCTGCCTGAACACACAGCAAACCAAACATATGTCACTAAAGATGTGGCTGCCAGCCTTTGCTTTGTGTAGTCTGTGGATTTGGCAGCCAGGTGTTTTGGAGATCAGGACTGAGAGAAGTTGGCACAAGCACGGAGTGAAATTTGCTCCAAAACTCTCATTGTCATTTGATTGAAACTTTCTTTGTTATTTTCCTCACTTATACAAGTTCAAGATGGACTCGCTGTTTTAAAATAGCACGGAAGTTTTGAATGTGGTGGTTACCACTGTGTTTTGAACCCATGGGATTTAAGAATTTGGAAAGATAATCTTGGTATTAAATAAGATCTCTGACATGGCCACTGGTAAAACCACCATAAGTTCATTAACGCTGACAGCACTAAATCTTTTCCCAAACAATTTGTCAATATGTTTCGGCTCTAAGTTTGATCCCTAAGCAATGGGTGATTTAGCTGGTTTAACTTAATTTAGTTGGTAGGTTTATGTTAGGAATAATCATGAATTCACATGAATTGAGTGTCTGTATGTTTCAGTACTGTTTACAAAATCAGATCTTAAAGAAAGTACAAACTGCTTTACTGCTTGGTGTTCTCGCAGGTTAAACTTTGAGAATTTTTTATTGTAAACTTCTAATATAAATTGTAATGCTTTAATACATTTTTCCAAACTGATTTAAATGCTCAAGCAGAACTCATCTTGGTTAAAGGGTGGGTTTAAGGAGGACGGAACCAGGCTCTTTTCAGTGGTTCCCAGTAACAGGATGAGGGGTAATGGACACAAGCTCGAACATAGGAAGTTCCGATAAAACATGAGAAAAAACTTCTTTATGGTGAGGGTGACAGAGCACTGAACAGGCTGCCCCAGGGAGGTTGTGGAGTTCCCTTCTCTGGAGACATTCTCAAGACCCACCTGGATGCAGTCCTGAGTAAAGTGCTCTAGGCAATCCTGCTTTGGCAGGGGAGTTGGACTAGAGGATCTCTAGAGGTCCCCTCCAACTCTGAAATTCCATGATTCTGTGATATGTTTAGTTGTGTACTTTTTCTTTTCTGAATAAAATATCTTTGGATATTTATTTTCCGTAAGAGAAGGTATGCAATAGTTCTTGTTATACTTAGCATGAATATGTGTTTTAGACTAATTTTTTTTATTATTTTTATCAGTGTTTTTTATCCTTTGCACCACTCTCATATTTGCATATGTAATTTATATATTGAAAGTGATTCTCAAGTAGATAAACATCACTAAATTGTGCTCTAATTTGTCTATTTATTCCCTCAAAGTTATCGGTTATGGTAACAACATATTTATAATAACATTTAACAGTACATACATAAACATGCATAAAATACGATAATGTGTTATAATACAAAACATTTTGAATATATCAAAAAAAGGAATATGAAATCACACTTAATTATCAGAATTTAGATCTTGCTTAGTTAATCTAGTTAACAGTATGTTTTATGCTGAGCTGAGAATAGGCATGATTAGCTGTTAAGCTTATATAACTAATTCATTATTCTCCTAAATACAAATCAGGTATCTCCAAATACAAAACAGGTAAGTTTATGCTTACCTGGCTTTTCAGCTGCAGTAAGATACAACTTGAACATTTGAAGCAGTGGTGACATCTTTCTTTGGGCAGGATAAAATTATAATGGATATTTTATGGATATCTCTTTTTAATATTCTGTTTACTTTTGGAATAAACTAGGTGCATGAATTTAAATAGTATCACGAGAAAGTTTATGTTGTTAAAGCACTAAATGGGGCTCTAATAGACTGTTCCTTGTAAAAATGAAACAAAACCAAACCATGAGCTGCACACAGACGAAATTCAAAGTGAATTTGTTAATCTCTGAACCTCATATTGTCACAGCTGTAAAACAGGAGAATGATGCTTCCCTTCCTCATTGATGTGCTATGTAGATAATTGTGTGACATGTGCAGTGGACAGGAGTCATAGTTCCATATTAATCTTTTGTCTTTGTGTGTAAGTGTTGGTCTGGCTCTTTCATAATCTAAGTAATCCTCTGTCATTCCTTTGCCTTTTGCTATTTGTTTTTAATTATTCATTCTTTAAGGGCTGGTGCGGGTTCATCCTCATGCTTAAAAGTAGGGTTTTTTTCCTAGATATTCCAACTTTTTCCAAGTCTTGTTAGTCTACTTTTTTCCCCAAGAAGTGTGTTCCATAAAACCTGTTTTTTTATTATGTTGTTACTGCAGAAATGGTCTCTTTCCCATCTCAAATGGGAGTACATCTCTTCCAATTTTATGTCAGCATGCATCCAAAAATAAAACATAAGCCAATATTGTGTACTATTAAGTGCTTAAACAGTTTGTTGATAAAAACTGTCAGCAGTGTATTTTCTAGTCGTTCTGAGCTGAAACCATGAATTCAGGATGAGTCCTTCTCTTTGGGTCCAGTATTTGTCAAGAAGATTCGCTTGGATTTCTGCTTTATAGCGAATTTCCTCTCTCACTGAGTGATCCCTGCTCCCATTTGCTTCTTCAGCTTAATTTAGAGACCTTGGTGACTGCGAAAGTGGACAGTCTCTCTTTATGACCATGTCTTTCCTGGCGGGGAGTGATCTTTCATTTTGGAGAGGCAGCACTCTAACAGAATTTCACGTTTTACATGAAGCCTGCTGGGGGAAAATCTCAAAGCATTTTGTGAATTTGAACAAATATCGCTAACTCAGAGTCATAGTCCAGTTGAAGGAGATGCCTATGGTCACAAGCTGACCACGGTAATTGCTCTCCGAATACATTCTAGCATTTGTTCCTACCTGTTTTCATCTGTTGGTTCAATGTGGTGCTTCTTGGGTCAAGCTTTGAAGTCTGCACCAGAAGCGTGCCTCAGCTAACCTGATGTCTCTTGAAACATCTTTTCAGTCGAATTGATTGAATACTGGTTGGCAGCTCTTCTTACCACTAAACATCTCTGTTGCATTTTATTTTCACATTGATATCACAGCAGAAGTTGCCTTCAAAAACACAGAGATATATATTTAGTTGTATGTTTGGATTTAACTTTTCTGTACAGCTTCTGGTCTTTTTCCTGCTCTAGAGGAGTACAAGATTTGCATATGCTGTTTCAGGCTAACACAGATTCTTTTTAACAGAATAGCTAGAAGCTTTTTGTGCTTCAAACCAAAGAAAGCACAATGCTCTCTGAGCTAGTGCAGATTTTAATTTTTCCAAAATATTAACTGCTAGAAGGAGTTTTGTTTTCTCCTCTAAGCAGAAAACAACTTCTAAGCTGCCCAAACTGTTGATATCCCCCCTGCAAAGAGGGGGAGAGAATATCTTGATGAGGGATGTGCTCTTGCCAAATGTTCTGAGCATAAAGTTTTATTAACTAGGAAAGCTCAAAACGTCTTAAAATACCATTATAAATGAGAGAAGGGGAAACTCTGCTTTGCAAGAGACATGATCCTATTTATTTTTCCAGCTATGAGGAACACCAAAAATGGCATATCTTCTGGGAGACGACTGCTCATAAGCAGGATGCAGGAAAACAAGGCAGAACAGCAGGAGTTCTGGGGACATTTATATTAACTGGAGAGTGGGTATGAAGAAATAAGTTGTAGGTTTCAGAATGTAGAAGGAATGAAGGAGAAAAGTGTCCATTTGTGTCAGCCTTGCAGACATAACCCTCTGTCTCTGCCACTTCCTGAGTACAATGTGGGTTTATTAAACTTTCCTTTGTGTAAGAAATTCTGTGATGGCAGTTGTGTTTTATATTCCAGCCCACCGTTACAAAACCTGACACCAGTTAATTTCTTTCTCTCACGGCATTTTCCCAAAGAATCAGAACAGGATTGCTTTCACGAACTCAAGAATTTAATATGGTCAGTGAGAAGCAAAAAAGGATTGACTTTAAACACCAGGAAAGCATCATTGTTGGAGGGAAGAGTGATCCTGGCTGCTGCCATCCCTGAGCCATGAAGCTAGTCTTGATTCTGCTTTCAAAGGCAACAGAAGCATCAACACATGGTAGCATTATTTTGCTTGGTGCTAGGAAATGGCAAGATCAATTCTAAGGTACCAGAGAGGTGAATTTATGACTCCTGTGCACAGCTGGTAGAAGTAAATGATGAAGTAATTGTCTTGATTGGCTCTTACAATGTGATTGTACACAAAGTCACTGTCTCTTCAACATTGAGAGAAGATTTGATTTCCAGACAACATGGACTGCTTTGTT
>VXBO01013324.1:273414-329062 GCA_013400135.1 Rhinoptilus africanus | reverse complement strand
TAATTTTAGTTTTGAGCCTTTTCTGAGAGAAACCGCTGAGGTGATCTAGCTAAAAGGAGGAAGCAGGTTAGACTAAAACTGCAAATTGCTTGTAGCCAAGTGGTTGCTACTTGCCTGAGATATGGAAGACAACTGTCACATTTTGAAAGGATGTTGGATCCTTATTCCAGGTGAGGACCTGATTTCTCAACTGGTGTGTGTACAGGGCTAAGATTTCCCATTGGAATTGCTTGACTGAGTATGAATAATTGACTAATTTAGAGGGAGAAAGTGAGAGAAACTGTATCTATATCTCACCAATTAATTTCATCTCTCTTTGAGGTAAAACATGAACTCACATTTTCCATCAGCAGTAGCTACATGAGTTTTCTGGTTTTGAGTAGCATAAGATAGTTCCTCGAGGAGAATTTGAGTGATTCGGATATATTGATGGGCTTTGAATTCAGAGTAAGGAACCTTAGTCAATCCTAGCGCAAATGGGTTTTATATCAGGTCACATATATATAATAAAACAAAGTGTCCTAGTGACTAGGAGATGTTGGTGTGTGTAAGTTAAGCAGGTGACACATGGTAGTGACAATGGTGCATGACACTGGCAGTGACACGTGGAGAGTGGATTGAACATTTTATTGTCTTTCCAGGATGAATGAATCTACCAAACACAAATAAGAGGTATATTATCTTTCTGTTGTTATGACATGTGCCCACTGAGTTGTTTAATAGGAGGGAGAGTCTCCCACAGACAAATTTCATGTAAGACCTTTTTGGTTTTGCAGTTAGTGACTAGCTGAATGTTAGCCAGTAGCAGCACAAAGCAATCTCCTTGTTTTGTCTCCCATATTGATTGATGTGTTGACTTTTTTTTTTAATATACTAGAATCTATATTCTCAACTAGATTGCAATCGAGCTAGAGACGTTATGTCTAGCACTACTTCATCCTCATTCTTTCATTGTATTGTAAAGTGCATTTCAAGTCTGTAGTTGCAAAATTTAGGAACACTCCTTCAACATAATGATGTTAAGGATATAGTCCTAAATCCCTATAGAATTACAATACTGGTGTTTGATCTACGTTTGCTTTTGATTTGGAAGTTCTGGAGGAACTGCTGGAGGAGATGGAAGACTGGAGGTTACTAGTGGTGGTCTTCCTTTNGGTGGTCTTCCTTTTTCCTACTCTGGATTAACCGTTGCAAAGCACTAAACTCATATTTAGTGCAGTGACTGAGAGTTACTATTATTTAAGACTATGAAAAAAATAGACTTATTTTGCTAGGTATGCCTTTAGCAAAAGAACAGGCACAGTTCCCATTGGTGGTGGGATTTGGGGGGGTAGTTTGTTTGGGTTTTTTTAGGGATCACAAAATTAGGCAGGGTAACAAAAGAGATAAATGAGTCTTTATTATTACACTGATGCACTTATTTCTCTTTTTGGACAGAGCTATTTTCAGCTCCTTTCCTTTAAGGGCATTAAATGCATGATGGCTCTTAAGACCCTAGATTTCTTAAATCCTTTGAAATTAGGAAGTCATTACCTTTGCATGCTTTTTTTTTGTCTTCAGTGTGAGATATTTGGGCATCTATATCTTACTATTTTAAGAACTCCAATAGGTATAGTCTTTTGCTATCATTAGACCAGTTCTCTTCGTGTTTGGTCCTGGGAGTTCATAGCAACTTTTTAACAAGTCAATTTGCTTTCTCTTTCAAATCTCCTGTCTTTCCTAATTATGAGATGAGATTGGATTTTCAGTGACATCTAACTTAGCAACAGAAGTTCTGCTGAACTGCTCCAGAATTTGCTCCCCTAATATTTTAGATGTATTTGAGAATAGCATCTTATGTGCTGAGAAGGAGTTTGCGATTCTTGCTTTATTCCTTGGGGAAAGCATAAAGTGAAACAGGAAGGTTTTCACATTTTTGTAAAAGAAAAGAATATATGACGCTGCTTTAGCTTATAGACACAAGCTTTTCTATCACTGCTTTTGGAAATGAGGGTCCTGCCTCTTGAAGCACGCATCACAAAGACAGACTTGGTACCCATTCATCAAGCATGTTTGTAAAATTGTCCCATGCTGTCCATAGTAACTTGTTATGTTGGGACAGATATAATAATAAATACTAATTTAAATAACATTTAATAAAATAAAGCTGAAATATGAGCGATTGACTCTGAAGCAAATGAGTTGCCCCACCCCAACTCCAACTCCCCTCTTCTTTTCTTTCCTTCCCCCCTCCTAAGTCCACTCCCTGTTACTCAGTCGTTCTCTTATGTTTAAAGTTCTAAGTTACTTTCTGGGTGAAGTTATCAAGTGTGCTCTTTGTCAGCAGTTTCTAAGGAAGGAAAAACTTGAGCTTATTTATTGCAAGCATTTGAAACCTAAGAATGGGCAGCAGCTTTATAATCAATTAATTTTAATAATTTATGCTGTATAATAAGGTAAATCTATGCACCTCAACACAGTGCATTTGGAATAGAGATTCACTATTCAGTGTGTTTCTTTACGGGTATAGTTTATGTTCAAAGGTGCAAATTTCTGACAGTGCATGGTAAAAGCAAGGTTGCATTCTCAGCAGTGAAACTGGGAACTTCTAGATGTTTAAGGAATGTGTTTGAGGGTTTTCTATCAGTTCATAGTGTAAAGAAATATGAAAACAAGCCAAACAGTCCTAGATTTCTGTTAAAATCTATTGTACGTGTCTGTATACATGTGAAATTGTGACCTATTACTACTACTTAATTTAATACTTGGAGACAAAAGAATAATTTATTCTCAATACAAGATTGAAAACTAAATGGAGCATTTGTTTTAATATGTTAAGGCAAAGATGGTACCCAACGTTCTGTACTGGGAAAGATACCAGTTGCTACTTTCTGCTCCTGCATTCTCACAGAGTGTTCTGTAACAGACTAATCCTTCCTTAGGCTCACTGTCTACTCCGTGAACCTACCTCTCGTTCTGACAGGAACCATAGATTAGTTTGAGCCCATTCAGGAGAAGAGAGTCTTTGGATAGCAGACAATTAAACCTCCTTAGGAGAGATGTCAAATGGGAAAGACCAGTGGTGGCACGTAAAATGGGTGACCTTCTTGTCTTTGTTCTTCAGTAATGCAATGTTACTCTATGATTGTCAATAGGTAATGATTTCTAAGAAAAAAATTCTATGAACTCCAGTATGTGAGCTCTATAGAGATCATTAACCTTAATGGATCTTCATTATACATTATGCCAATGCATTGGTCAGTAATATCAGGAGCTTATATTTCCTTGATTTTATAGCAATTAACAATTTTGTATTATGCAAGGAAATGAAGTAACCAGGTTCTATCCACAGCCTTGGTTTTTGAGCTCTGCTTTTTTTTTCAACAATCCATGTTCTTCTCCAGATTCTTCCTGAAAATTTCACTTCAGTTGTTGTTCACTTTTGGGATGTGTTTGTATTAAATTCCACTACCTACAGGGCACTTTGAAAATGTGACCATATCAATACTTTGAAGATTGCACGTGAGTGATAAACATTAAGGAATACATTTTAACAAAAGCAAATAAGTAAATTGAATGAATGCAGTGAAATTCTGTCCCTGGTAAAGTTACCATAAAAACTCAACTTTTCTCTCAATTAGGACACTATTTTATTTATTTTTTTCTTTTCTGCATCCTTCCTCCACTAGTAGGAATAATGACCATATCTACACCCTAGTTTGCTGCACTGATTTCTACCTGTCAGTGTGTCCTGGTTCGAGTGACACAGGATTAGTTTCTTTTTTTTGGTAATTTTGCGTTTGGTAAAAGTGCTTGGGAAAACTGCATTTCTAGAAGACTCTAGTGTCTGAATTTGTGAAAATATTTACTTTAATAGCCAGCTATGGTATGTGGGTTTCAAGGTCTCAGTATTTTTTGAGTTAGCCAAGTGCAGGGATGAGGAGGAGTGAGACCCAGGCACTTGACTCAAGCTGGCCAACAGGATTATTTCATAGCATGAATGTCACTTTCAATATAAATTAGAAAGTTTGCTGAGGATTTTCTCCTCTTCCTTAATGGCTGCGATCCTGAGAACTTCCTGCTCCGGGGGTGCTCCTCATCCCTGAGGCCTTCCCTTCCTCCCGAAGTCACAGCACTAATTGTTCTGAATGTGCAGGAGTTATCATGATTAACAGTTTTCAGCATAATCAGTTGTACAAATGCCACCATCTTATAAACATTGTTGCTTCTGATATATGAGTCCATAAAATCAAAGGGTAAGCCAAGCATTTCATTAGAAGCCTAAATTCATGGGCAGTCAATGTCATATATTTTCTACTAATTAAAAAAAAAAATGTAGTGAATCTTCTTATAATGAGTGCTAATATCTTTATTTTTAAACTTTTTATCTGTTCCAATCATAATTAATCTACTAACTCATAATATTGAGATTCCTTTGTAAAATTCACTGGAAAAGCTGTTTCATTATACTAATGGTTTTCTCTTGATGAAAGTAATTATCAGAAATGTAATTTAAAAACATAAATTTAGTTACATTTAATGCAATTAATTGTTTTTAATAAAAAAACAATTTTCTCTTTTTTTGCTTTCTTCCCTTTTCTGTGTTCTATATTTGCTTTTCCTTTAAAAACACTTCATGTTAACTACTAGTGCTTTTTGCTCTTCTGGAAACATGTACAACATCACAAATAGACATTTTATTGATGGCCACCCTCTTTCATGTCTAATATTTGATGAAAATTGTAATTACAAACTTTGTGATCTACCAAGTTTTTTGTTGTCTTTGAAATTCAATATGTGAGAGGGGTATAATTTCTTACAGGTTCACGTAGAAGAATAAAGAATAAAATAAAGATAATAAATAATACTAATAAAACCCCTTATGCTTAAGTTTTTAAAATCTCTGCTGAAAAGACAGTACCTGTGAGAAATAATACCCCTCTCAGATATAACTTATTGCAAGTTGCATATTGAAAGATGTCTAGACTTCATATAAATGTAAGGTCAGCGTCTGAGAAAGAGCCACCCCTGGGAGAAGGTACCTCAATAGTATACTGGCACAGAATAGGAAAAAATGTAAAGAACAGCTACAGCTATGAGAAGAAAGATATACTGCAAGCATATACTTATAAAAAAAACTTTAGTCTAAAAAGAACAAAGAGCTACATCAGCAAGAACTACTTCATAATCCTGTATTTAGAGAGTTTTAATCTGGAAGTTGACATGGTCACACTGTAGGATAATGAAAACTGATAGGATTACAGCATAAAAGATGGAGGTGTAGAGTGGTAGGAAAAGGATGAATACTTTAGAAGCTCAAGACACTGACAAGAAATCCATGAGCTAATGAATAAGTATATGTTTAGGAGTCACAAGCCCAGATTCTGTGACTGATTCATGTGACATTACACAGATTGCTTAATATGTTTGGTCTTTGCTCATTCGTGTTCAAAATGGAAAAAAATGCTTGTCTCTTTCTGAAGCACTTCCAGTCTCTGGATGACAGTGTTTACACTTGTGTGCTGTTGCTAAAGCTGGAGTATTTTATCGACAATATCACTATCAGTAATGTGTGTAGTATACAAAACAGGAATAATTTTCTGTTTTCCTTTGGCACAGGAAATGAAGTGGTATATTATACTATGTATTTTTGGTTTTATATGCCAAGTAGCGTCTGTTTTCTCTTTGATGCTGATCATGTCTCAGAGTGGTACCTGAAATATCAAATGGAAAGAATAGTAACAGACATACATGTTTATTCTTTCATAGTTATGTTGGGAGCAATATATTCACTTGGCTTTGTGGAGTCCTAAACAGTAATTTTTTTTGTGATTTCAAATTTGGTGATTAACATCTCAAAGTTGTTATGTTTTTTGCTTTTACAATATATAAGGCAAGCAAGCAAACAATATTAAAACAGTGCTTGTCTCCGTCTTCTCTCTCTTGGAGAGGGAATGACAGGAAAACCCTCCCTTGTCCCGATATCTCCCTCTGCACACTTTTAATTCCCAGCTTTAGCTAACTAGTAATGCAATAGGAAGAAATTGGAAATATATCTTCCTCTTCACGAAATAAAAGTATCATAACACTTGGTTAACTAACGAAATCATTTGAATAATCTGTATTATAAATAATTACATCTCTTTCTGTTATCATCATACATGCCGATTTATTTTCAGTGTCCACGTGTTCTCTAAATATTGCGTAAGTGCATATAAACACACACTAGCTAAAACAAAGCAGAAAAACAGTTTTTATATTCCAAGTTAGGGAGTGAGTATGTAAAGCACCAATACATCCTACCTGTGAGGTTAGAGCATTGTCTGTGCTAATGGATATAACTTTTGTAGGGGCTAAATTACTCTAGAGGTTTAAACTGTAAAAAGCAGAACCTTGACCAGTGTTAATTTCCACTGTCAATGAAGCTGTGAAAGTTTAGACAGACAAAGGCATCATCTGTTCAGAGTTGCCCTTCATCACACAGTTAAATTTATGCTACACTAAAACCACAAAAATAAACTGTCCTAATGGGTTTCTTACAGAAAACTGTGTTGACTAAATGCTCTTTATTGGGTTTTTTTACCTCTTATTTCCTTTTAATGGCTTTTTTGTTTTTATTATCAAAGCATGACCATGTGAAAATGCCAAAAGAACACCTGGATTCCACTATGGGAAAAGGTAAACCTCTGCATTGTGCAGTAATTTTTAGATGTTTTAATAGCTTTCAAACACAATTTAAAAATAAATACATTTTTTAAAAAGAAAAAAAGGTGGAAAAAAGGAAAAAAATAGAAACTTTTAGAAATCACCAAGATTTTTTTTTAGCTTTTATACAAAAAATAACATATCTAGGCTTTTTCATTCTTCTTCTCTAAAAAGAAATCGTATATAATGCAGTATGTTATGAAAACTATAGATTCCATCTTCCCCACCCCAGAAAAAAATAGAGATAGAAGACAGTGTATTCAGGTTGTGATTATAAATGTGTATGCTGAGTTATGCAAATGAAGATCTAAACATCATTACTGAACTCAAATTGTATTGCTTAATTAAGGATAGACAGGACTAGAGTTCTGGCTGAGGACTAAGTTGAGATCTGAAATCTGTTCCCTCCTTCACCTAGTTACCAAGAACAAGTTGCATGCATGTAGTTTTGTCTGTGAAACAGCTTAAACATTCAAATTCAAATTTTAGATCCTCAAACACTATTGCCTTCAATGTTGATTTTCTTTTTTGGTGCCCATGTTCTGATCCATAGAGCCAGCCTGTCCAGCATTTTATACAGCATGAGCGCCACATGAAAAACCTACAAGGACCCAGCACATAAAGAGTTGCACCCATGTATCATCACAGTTCCTGGATTAGGAGACTGTCTGCATGGCCTTGACTCCTGGTTACTTATGAAGTAATGAATGTTATGGTCTTAATTATCTTCAGGCATCCCAAAATGTCACAAGCGTGAAGGCTTAGCAACAATATGAAATAATACTTAGTAGCATTTAAAGGCCAAGGTTTAGAAAAACATGTATACGGTTCAGTTCAGAGGTAGTAGCTAACGTATTTTCTAATACATTCCTTGTTTTGCCTAATTTCCTAGAAGTGATTAAAGGAAATGACTGTAAATCTGCATGCTCAGCTTGTCTGTAGCATGCATGCACACCCCTAACTGCTTGCTGAAAAGAACTTGTAGAGATCATTCCAAGTTTTGTCATTGTGCCAGCAGCTTGCCAGAAGCACACATACAGCATTTTCAGTGTTGCTGGTGAGAAGTGTGACACATACTCTGCTTTCCATCTGAAAAGGAGTTTATCCAGCCAGTCATTTTTTATCCAGCTCTCTTTCTGTTAAATGTCTTAATAAGCAGGGTCATCTTCTGGTCAGCATCTTAAACTGCTATACCTCTTCCCAACCATCACTTCACTGGGACTGTTTGGGACAACTGCCTTTCACAGCAGCAATTCTTCATGTTAACAATAGCAGAGAACTGCACTGTAACCTCTGCTGGCCTTCTAATGACAAGCTGATTAGCCCGCAGCTTCTGTCAAAGAGTGGGTGATCAGCCTCTTGGAAGACAGATTTCCTTAAAAAAGGATAGACAGATGATTTCCAGAGGTTTAGCGGAGCACAGCATCTGAGACCTGAAATGCGCACGAGACATGTTGAATAATAAATATCTGTGTTTCCATAGAAATGTTGTGAGAAGCAAATCAGATAAATTTACTCCATAACCAGCAACTCCCAGAAATACCTGTAAAAATAATTGTGTACACAGTAATAATAACTATGTAGTCCGGTAAATATTATATCTTTCCTCTAGACATCAAAAGCTGTTGCTCATCTACCTTTTAATGGCCTTTTATTATAATAATTAAAATAATTGCTCCTCATCCACAGTTAGCAAAATCAGGTAAAGATTATTTTTTACAAACATAGGGATTGAGACATGAATCTGATGAGCTGCAAAATGCTAGGAAAACAATTAACAGTACAATTTAATTTAACTGGCATCTATGTACGTGATATTGAGCCAATGAAAAAGAAATATAAGTTGATGTTCAGAGGGAATTAAAAATTAGAAAATAATATCTCACAATGTCAATCACAACATTTTTAAGGAAATTTGGTGTTTTGCTTCACTGAATTGCAATTCCTTTTGAGCAGTGTTTCTGTTTATATTTACTTTTCTTGGTTTATGAAGAATTTAGTTAAGTACTATGCAGAATTCTGATAAAAAATAATGAGTATAATCACTATTAAATGATATATATATATGTTTAATAGTTGGGGTTTTTTTAATTCTAATAAATAGATCTGAAAATAGAAGCATGTAGGGAATCATCACTCAGCCAGAGCATCCTGGCAGGCTAATCAGAAATCCATTTGCAGCATGTTATTTTTGTTAATAGTTTGGAAGTATAAATAAAATAATTGTCAGGAAAATTTACAGATGACAAAAATTAGTGGGATTCTAAATCTGCAGAGAAATCTTGCTTAAAAAACTAACCCCCTTTTACCTTCATAAATCCCAGATTATTTTTTAAAGTTTAGAGAAAACCAGCAAAAATTCATATACTATTGCAGGTATCATGCCTAGGAACAGGAATATATGATGGTGTGGAAAATTATAGATTTAAAAGGTATATCATGTCCTATATTTTGTTATACTAGATCATGTGTTTGAAAATGAAAAATTGTGATCATTGATGTGAACACAAAGTAGAAGGCAACAAGGGTATTGCAACTTCAGTGGCAGCTGAATATGAGCCAGCAGTGTTCCCAGGTGGACAAGAAGGTTAACAGCATCTCATCTTGCGTCAGAAACAGCATGGTGAGCAAGACAGGGGAAGTGATTGTCCCCCTGTACTTAGCAGGTGAGGCCACATCTCAAATACTGTTTTCACTTTTGGGCCCCTCACTACAAGAAAGACATTGAGGTGCTGGAGCATGTCCAGAGAAGGGCAACAAAGCTGGTGAAGGGTCTAGAGCAAAAATCTTATGAGGAGTGGCTGAGGGAACTGGGGTTGTTTAGTCTGGAGAAAAGGAGACTGAAGGGAGACCTTATTGCTTTTGATGGCTATCTGAAAAGATGCTGTAGCAACGTGGGTGTCATCCCCTTCTCTTAAGTAACAGATGATAGGACAAGAGGAAACAGCCTCAAGCTGCACAAGGAGAGGTTTAGATTGGATATTAGGAAAAAATTATTCACTGGAAGGATTGTCAAGCACTGGAACAGGCTGCCCAGGAAAGTGGTTGAGTGTGTAGATGTGGCGTGTAGGGACATGGTTTAGGGGTGGGCTTGGCAACGTTAGGTTTGTGGTTGGACTCAGTGATCTTAAGGGTCTTTTCCAACCTAAATGATTCTGTGATTCTGTAATTACTATGAATGTTCTTGGAATAGTAAGTTCAGTTTTATTGTCCATCTTCTAAATAGGATGCTTGATGAATAATAAGTGTTCTCAAAGTTGATAGATAAATTATCCTATTTTTTGCCCTGTAAAATCTGTTTTCTTATGGACCTTCTGCAAAAACCAATAATGATTATACAGCAGTCAGAAGCCTTGAAATGTATTGTTTTTCTTACAGCTCATTCCAGACATCTAATAACAGTCTCTAAATATTTTGTAGAGATAAAAATTAAGAAAAACATGTAGCTCCGTGTAGATGCTTAGCTCTCATTTGTCCATGCTGGAATCAGCGAAGGATTTCTTATAATCTTGTAGGATTTTTTTTTGTGCCACTGTTTCTCAATGATCTCAGCTATTCTAAAGAGTTAGTAATAATTTACATTTTCATTGTCTGTATGTGCATAATAAGGTGCACCAGATCAAAGGCTCATCCAGCCCTGTACCCTCTCGTTCAGTTAAATGGAGTGTTGCTCTACTCACTGGCAGGTGTTAGAGAAAAGAGTACAAGAAAGGAACAAATAGAGCAATTTAGGAATTATTAATGAACAAACAGAAACCAAAACAGAAGACAGCACTGTTTGCTCACATCTTGACTACTTTTGGTAATTCTGATTTCTTCTGGGGGAAAAAAAAAATCCAAAACCCCCCAAAAATGCACAACCAAAAAACCTTGCAAAAACCCCAACAAACCCCCATTTCGAAACTGCAAGATTCGGAGTTCTTATAAGGAGATAGTTGAAGATAAGTATTATCTTCCTAATGAGTCATGACAAATTAAGCTAAAATACTCCAGTCTGGGTTTCATGGAGCTGAAGAGAAGCCATATGGTAGAAAATAAGTGTTAATGGGATAGTGAGGAGGGATTGTGTTAGTTGGTTTGTTTATTTTACTGTCTTTTCTAGTACAATGACTTAGGTGATACCAGTTGAAGTGATTAGAGGGAGGTCAAAGCAAACCTCATCTCCTATGTATGGTCCCCAAATCACTCATGATTTGGGAGACCCAGGTTGCTCCCTTTCCCATCTCTTCTCTAAAAAATCTCAGAGTTTATTTACTCTTTCATTCTATTAAGTTGTTCCATATTTCTGACAGTCCTTTCTGTCTCTATCTCCTTTTTTATTTCTGTTTGTCTCCTTTTAATTTAGAGATCATGACTGCATGTAGTATTCAAGACAGGGGCATATTAATGTTCTGTATAATGGTATCCCATTTTTTCCTGATCTTTCCTGCTAAATCCTTACACCTCGCTTAACTTTTTGAACACTTCTCCAGAGATGATTTATCTTTGACCTCTTGTAAGGGAATAATAACTAGAGTTGCACATTAACTGAGATTTTTTTTTTTCTTATGTATTAAAACCTATCATCGCTGAGTTTTATTTGCTGTTTTATTTATCCTTCACAGTTCTTGATAGTCAGCTTTGGTAACTGATGAAGTTAGAGTGCAAAAGAGACTTTGCCATTTATTTTTTTCATCCTTGTTTCTCTATCCTTTATGAAATCACTGAACAACTGGCATCCCACTGCTCTCTTTCTTTATTTCTGAAAATTATATATTTATTTTTTGATTTGGTCCTTACTTTTGACCACGTGTTAATTCATAAGATGCATATACGAATGCATACTTTCTACACATTGTGTATGCAGGTATTGTCATAAAATAACTTAATCTGTTAATTGACATTCTGGTTTTGCAGAAACAGGGAATAAAGGAAAGGGAAAATCAGTTTCTGGACAGTTTCTGGTTACAATTTGAGAATACAAATGTTTCACAAAAGTTTAATTCAAATTTGGGGGTAGTTTTATGCAGTAAATGTCTGACATCTCATCTCTATGCAATCAACACATTTTAGAAATTCTCCTGGGTTAATATCGACTACAGTAAATTTTTAATTTATTTATTTGAAGATAGTTCCTGTGATTCCACTTTTACTTGCCCTCTTGAGTTGAGCATCCATAAAAGCAAATACATTCTTTTGACTCTGTATAGCTTTCCTATGCAGTCCTGGTGAAAAAAAAAAAAAGTAGTATATAAATTTATGTTCTCTTTTTACAAATGTATTCCCCCCTCCTCTCATTGGGCGAATGTTTGAGATATTTCTCATGTGTTTCCCATCACTAGCAGGTCGATTATATTAGCGCTAAGAGAAATCTCCAATCTGTTTATGAATCTAATTTAGCCTCTGCACATGCAACTTTCATCATTGTCTTTTTTTTTATTGTGAATATCTTCTGTGTGGCAGACAGGATTTAGTGTAGTTTTAGTCTTACCTGTTTCTCTTGCTTTGAAGCAAATTGGAAGTGCTCTCTCAGATAGTGAAGATTGGAAACCAATAATGTCAGAGCAATATTTTTTACATGTTTGAAACATATAAGGAGTGATGTTCTGATTAAGCCCTAAATTTGATGTAATACTCTGAACTCAAACATATGTGATAAAAATAAGTGTGACTATAAGATACAGAATGCAATTTACTCAGTGTTCTTCATACATGCTTTGTTTTAAAATGTTTCTGAGACTGACAGATTAACATAAATCTAGTTGACAAAGTCCAACACTTGCTGACTGAAATGGTTAGATTAATTGAAAGAGAGCATTTTTATAGAATTTTTTTCCTCTGTAAATATTCCTAAATTTAGATCTGCTGAATTAATTTTCTTAAAAATGGTAGAGTTCCTTAGAATTGCATGAGAACTAGACACAAACTGAGTAATTTTAATAAGACCGAGGGTTTGTGTAGAACATTTCACAAAGACAGACTTAGAAAAAGTCTAATGATTTTTTTCTGTATACATGAAGTCAATTTGCAGAAAAAAATGAAGGCCAAATTAAAAAGCAAAATAGTAAATTCTGAACAAGTTTCTTTTCCCAATCTGTTCTGAAGCTTAAAAGTACCATGAAAATAAAAGTGCTTGAAATAAAATCTAAAATTTAGTCTTAATTATAATATCTATTTCTTTTGCCTGTTACATATGGAAAGGATAGTATAAGAGCTTTGTGTTTTTCAGTAGGCTACAGGCAATAAGTCAATAAAGAAAATTTTTATATATTTGCCAAAATAGTTACATAGAATGATAGAATGGTTTGGGTTGGAAGGGACCTTAAAGATCATCTAGTTCCAACCCCCCTGCTCTGGGCAAGGACACCTCCCAGTAGACCAGGCTGCTCAAAGCCCCATCCAGCCTGGCCTTGAACACTTCCAGGGATGAGGCATCCACAACTTCTCTGAGCAACCTGTTCCAGTGTCTCACCACCTTCACAGTAAAGAATTTCTTCCTAACATCCAATCTAAATCTACCCTCTTTCAGTTTAAAGCTGCTACCACTCCTCTTACCAGTACATGCCCTTCTAAAAAGTCCCTCTCCAGCTTTCTTGTAGGCCCCCTTCAGATACTGGAAGGCTGCTATAAGATCTCCCCAGACCCTTATATTCTCCAGGCTGAACAGTACCAACTCTCTCAGCTATGATATATTCACTTTCAATAAATCTTTTTGGTAGTGACATATGAAAAAATGATACTACTTGATCACTTTAGAAAGCTTTCTGGTCTTTTTTTTTTTTTTTAAATCATCAATTTCAGAAGTGATTTCATGCATGTACTGTGCCTTTGTGTGTACCCATGTATGCATATTAATATTTGATTGATACATTAACAGGCACATTTAAACAGATAGTTTGATATCTGTCTCTTATTGAAAATAGAAAGAGCTATATAATAGATAGTAAAAAGCAATAATACTTTAGAGAAAGACCATAAAAGCATTATCATGCCATGGCTTTCCTATACTTTGAGGTGTTAGTAGATTTTTGTTGCTCTAGACAGCAGGGTAGCTCAAACTTAATGCTTAGCTATTGATGAACATCCCTGAGCAGTTAAGTAGTTACTTTTTAAAACCTGGTAAATTGCAAGTAAATTGCTTTGTGAGCTCTGCAGGTAGAAAATAAAAACAACTGTGAGATTATGTTTTTCACATGAACCAAAATAGAAGTTTATGGATATTGTAATCTGTGTCTAAAGTAATGGTATTAGCAGAAAACTAAGTCATGTACAGATAACACTGTGTAGTATCTATAGAAGATATACTGATGGTAAAGCTAATTAATTATCAAACTATCAGGACTGACTTGACTTTCAAATGAGTTGACCAATAAATAAATAAATCAAACTGTATTACATAAGCATGCTTCTTGACAGTTTGCAATTAATTTTCCCTTGAGAAGTTTTGGAATAATCATGCACATAATCCTTTTCAACTTTTAAACCCTCTGTGATGTCAAAGGTTCCCCTAGACTCTTTTTTATTACTAGGATCCTGTAATGACCAACGAGAGTGATGCTACAGTGTAGATGATATTGCTAAAAACTCTGCAACAGAAAGGAGATTTGTGACAATGAAAAGAACCCAAAAAAAACAAAAAGGAAAGAGCAATTAAAATGCAGCAGAAAATGGCTATATTGTAATTATCTCTTTCTCTACTGTAGCTGATAGATGGAAATCAAAAACTTTTGATACATTCAAAAAAGGTGGTTGATCAAAGTAAATTATTTTTCAGAGCTAACATTTTCAATTGTTGATATTTTCTACCAAAAATAAAATTTTGAACCAAATGTCTGTCTGTCTTATTTAATGTATTAAGTTCAGGACATATGTTAAAGGACTTCAAATAGATCTTTGACTGGTGAGCTTTTTTTGTCCCTGAATTATAGTTGTGTATACAATAGTGCTTTCAATTTTTAAGTTTTGCCTGATCTAGAGCAAAAATCAACTTCCTTGTATTTACAATATCTGAATTGCAAAATTTCGTACAAACTCGTTTTTTGTTTCCAAACAGTTTTTACTAGGGCAAAAAGATGTGCCAGAGTATATGGCTTCAATAATGAGAAGATACTAAGAAAAGTTTGTTGGGGAAAAAAAAAGAAAAAAAAAAGGAATTAGCTATCATCTATTTCCACCCTTTTCTGTCTGTCCCACCATGAGAATGGAATTAGGCTGTTGCAGCTGAGGTCAGCAGGACAACATGACTTGCACTAGAGATTAATCTCTCCAAGAGGCATTCAATTTTGTTTTTAAGATAGGGGAATGGGTTATTATTATTTTTATTCACAGGGTCTCAAACATTGCAAAACCAGGATGACATCCATGGCATCAGTCAATAAGCAAGATGAGAATGCCTGTGCTTCTTCCCCAAGTCATATGAGTGATAGTAAAGTCTTTCTTGCCCACCTTTGATAAAGAATGAGTCACATGGCCTGAGAGAGAGAGGTATGCAGGAAAACTATCACGTTCCAGGAAGAAACTCATGGAAAAATAGAAACCTGAGGACTTGTTTGGCATCCTTAAGAAAGCTTTTCAATTCTAGTCCTGCAAATCCATTTCCTCTGATTGCCATGTTTATGGGAATTAACAATGCTGTTTTAGCTTGGCCAGATAGGTATTCAACATTAATAAAAATGTGTACTTTTCATCTATGAAATATTTGGTTAATTCTAGATAGAATATTTTGCTACAGAAAAACTTTTAAGGTTTTTCCTCCATTCCTCATTCCAGAACACCTCTTTTACAAGGCTGGCTTCCATCTGTTCTGAACAGTTGTTTCTAAGTAGATAACAATTAGACGAGTTTTTTAGTTTCTTTTCATTTTGGTGATGCAGTGTTTTTAATTTCATTCTCAACTAAACAAGCATTAAAGTACAATTTTGTTTAGGTAAAATAATTATTATTATTATTACGGGTAGTTACTTCTAGCACTGCATTCCAGGGTTTAAAGCCATCTTTATCAAATTTCAGTAGTAAATCTGACCATTTCAAATTTGAGTAAATTGAGAGTACTGTTTTTCACTTTCTTTGGTAATAATTCAATTCTCCAGTGTACAAGAATACTAAAATAATAATTTCAGAAAATGAACAGCTTCTTATTCTTTTGTTATCCACTGCTCTGGGTTTTTTTTTTTTTTATTTTCTATTATTTTTCACTTCAGCATCAAGAGAGAATTCTGTATCACACACCATGGGTATCATTCATTTAGATATTCTGCACTATTGCCAAATAGTGGTTTTATATCTGTTTCTAGCAGCTCTGTCTCAAGTATCTTTCAAGTATGTTGTAGGTTTGTTTTACTAATTGTTTTTGATCTTTAAAGTCCCTTATTCCAGATATCTGAAACCTCTGATCTGCAAGTTTTAAAAAATTGACATCTGTTTTTTTCTGTTATCGCCCACTGTTTGTTTACCTTTCTCATCCTTATGCAAAGTTCCATCACCTTTCTCTAAAAGGCTCTGGATCTTAAGAAGTACCTCCAAAAATTGCCTAAAGGGCAAACAGAAGCCCTATTAACTCCCAAATATATTGCTTGTTTGACAAGCTTTCATAAAATACAATAGATTATTTTCTTGCTCTATACTGAAGCAGTGCTATTCTCTGATTTTATGTCTACCTAGAGGATTAATTATATGGTAGTCAAGCCTCATATAGAGCAAGCCTCTGGAATTAAAAGATTTTCCTCCCACTCTTTGTATACTCCAAAGAAATAGATATTACACACTACATAAGAAAACCCCTGTATGTATCTTGTTAACGTAAATGAGACCGAGCAGGCTGGTCCAAATTCAGAAGCAGTACATAACACAGTATGAACAAGACTCATATTTGCTTGTATTCCCTTAAGAATCCTGTGTATTTCATAGCTATAGGTCTAAGCTGATATAAAATAAGAGCTAAAAGTAGCATGGGACTAAATCTGTCATAGCAGGGCTGTCAGTGACTTTGGTATTGCATATTTACCTGCAGTTTTATAGAACAGAGGAATGTGATGAAGGCAGCAGCAGGCATGCAGCCAGGAAGCACGGATCAGTGATTTAAATGCTGCAAGTATGTCTTAAACTCAGGTTTTGTGCAGTATTAAAGAGAAGATACCTTTATATATGAGGAAGAATTATAAACTATTCTATTTTCTTTCTATGAGATCACCTACACTGGAAAACATCTCTCTAGTCGCTGTTCTACTTGGTAGACAGTCTCTACTTTGATAGCTACAACTACCTTGTCTCTTCTCTGAAGCTGCCTCCAGGGTATCAGTTGCTTTGCTTCCCACTTCTTCCAGTGTAGGAGTCAATCACTTTAAATGCATCAGAAACATTTGTTGCATCTTAAAAAAATAAATTAATGAACCGAAATAAGCATAATCACTTGCACTAGGTTAGCAGGTAGAGTCTTTTCCTTCAATACCCAGATAATTTGAAAATATATTCCTAAATAAGTAGCCTTTTGTTTTGTATCAGACATCCTAATATTGTTAAGTGTAACTTCAGGCTTTTGACATATCCTAGAAATAGTTTCAGATCACTTCCTACAAGTCCACAGAAGAGACATGTTATTCTGCTTAAGGTGAGCTCTAAAGCATATGGGATTTCACTACAGCAGCTAGTTATCATAGCATCATAGAATGGTTTGGGTTGGAAGGGACCTTAAGATCATCTAGTTCCAACCCCCTGCCCTGGGCAGGGACACCGTCCACTAGACCAGGCTTCTCAAAGCCCCATCCAGCCTGGCCTTGAACACTAGTTAAAATTCCTCTTGCTGGAGCAAGGCTAGGACAGCATTAGGAATTTACACTCCTTGGGACTCAATAATGAAGACTTGTCAAAAGTGAAATGAATGTTTTCGAATTTCCTGGGAAAATTTAGAAATTCAGAGAGTTTTGTTTGTGCTGAGGATGGAAAGGTCTATTGTGCTCCAGAGAACTGAAGCTAGAGAGTGAAAATTTAGCCTTCTGAAGCTTGAATGGGTAGGCACATTAAAAAAAAAAAAAAAAAAAAAAAAAAAAAAAAAGGGAAGAAAAAAAAAAAAAAAAAAGGAAAAAAAGAGGGAAGTTACATAAGATAGAGAAAGGTAATAGGGCTCTCATGCAGCTTTCATGAGTTTTAAATAAATGTCATAACAACTTAAAAATTCGTATGGTTTTAATCTAGTGCAAATCAAACTTGTGCAGCTGTGAGCTGAATCAGCCATTACAGGAACTCACAAAAAATATTCTTGCTCTTATTCCCTTCTTTTCTGATATAAAAATTTCTTAAGAGAGTATATATCCAACTTGACAATCAAATACTGGATATGCCTTTCTTTTGGTATGTACACTGTTCCTATTTAATGTGTCTCTTGCAAAGCTGGTATTCCGTGTGTTAAAAAAAAAGAGCAAAACAAGGAAACTTCCTTATCTTTGCAGCATCCATATTATCACGTTAATGTAAGATAATATTTCATAGTCTGCTTTTTAGAGAATATAGCTTATACTGCCTTCTGTTCTTGGAAGTGACACATTTGGATGAATTTACAGCTCTATTCCAGTAAGCCCCAATATCCGTGTAGCAATTCTTGCAGACTTCTGAATCAAATAATACACAGAGGTCATAATAATATTATCCTTACAATCTCTGTAAATATATAAATAAGTGACACAATTCAGTTTGAACACGGAAAGTATTCTGAAAGACAGACCACAGATTTCACTTGTAAAATAAAAGGGTTACATGTGTTAAATGTAATGCAGGGCTCAACTTGAAAGCAAGCCTGGTTTTGCAAACACCAGCTTTTTGAGAACTGGGACATATTGCATTCACTTCTTTTTTTTTTTTTTTTTTTTTCCTTTTTCTCCAGAAGACCAAAAAAGACTTGCTGGGAAACAACAACAAAAATGCACACACACAAAACCTCAAAGAAACCCTCTGATTGATAAGCAGGGATGTTACAAGATATGGGGCCAGTGTATATCTTCAGAACAGCTTTGCTCAGATATCCCACAGCCTTTCCTTTTAACTTTTGAACATGGGTTTGCTCATGAACCTGTTTTTGCAGTGCCATAAACATATATTTTATCCTCAAAGGATAAAGTAGTATGGAAAAATTTGTATATAAGAAAGAGCCTGCATATTCAGCCACTAAGAACTCAAATTAACTCTAACTTTGATTTACCTTGCAGCATGGAAAATATTTTTTTCATATTGCACATTGTGAAAAGTAATCTTCAGAATGGCTTGAATTTCAGTTAAAATATCAACTTGATAACAGATGATTACCTGAACTATCTACATCTCTTGATGTGGAATTTAAATCTCACAAGAACAGAGAGTTTAATGAAATTTCTGGTGCTTTCTTTCACAGAGGTCAGAGATACCACAGTAACATTTTATCATTATATTTGATATTTCTGTTCCACTTGGATCTGAAATTATAGTGGAAAATACAAATAAAATCTTGCGTAAAAGGAAAAAGCAAAAAATGACCCTAATTTTCTTAAGCATCAAAGAAACTCTCATCAAGTTCAGGTAATTCTCATTTTATTGCAGCTGGTTTAATTATATTTTCTCAGAGCATTATGAATTCTTACACTTTTTTTAATCACTTATAACAGCTGTTTTAGGAGCTGTGAAAAAAATTAGATCAGGAACCTTGAAAAATGTTTACAAAGAAGTTGCCTGGCAAGTCATCTCTTGTAACAGCAGAAAAAACTTCGGGTAATGAGATGCCTTGAAAAAGAAGAATTTAAAAGTATGCAACATGAAAATTTCTGCAACTTGCAGAAATTTACTGAAAAAAAGCCACACCCATAAAAAGGTATTGATTAAGCATCCTGAAAAACTGAATTTGGTACCCATGAAAGGAAGTTTAATAAAATTTAAATAAGATGTATATTCTGAGATTTTAAAATTTGCCAATGTTTTAAATAAGAGCATAAACTTGAATGTGTCTGTATTTCCTGTCATGTGGAAAAAGGATAATGTTGAATCGGCCAAAATGTATTGCTTTCTTATGTTATTTTTTTTTTTTTTCTTTTAAACAGTTTGCTATGAATCTAATTCTATGAAGGCCAATTGTATGAGGGTCAAGAAGGCCAAGTGCCAGGTCCTGCACTTGGGTCACAACAATGCCGTGCAGTGCTACAGGTTTGGGGAAGGCTGGCTGGAGGGATGTTGGTCGACCGCCAGCTGAGTATGAGCTAGCAGTGTGCCCAGATGGTCAAGAAGGCCAATTGCATCCCATCTTGTATCAGACGTAGTGTGGCCAGGAGGACTAGGGAAGTGACTGTCCTCCTGTACTGGGCACTAGTGAGGCCACACTTCGAATACTGTTTTCAGTTTTGGGCCCTTCACTACAAGACCTTGAGGTGCTGGAGTGTATCCAAAGAAGGGCAATGAAGCTGGTGAAGGGTCAGGAGCACAAGTCTCATAAGGAGTGGCCAAGGGAACTGGGGTTGTTTAGTTTGGAGAAAAGGAGGTTCAGGGGAGACCTTATCCCTCTCTACAAGTACATGAAAGGAGGTTGTAACAAGGTGGGGTTGGTCTTTTCTCCCAAGTAACAAGTGATGGGACAAGAGAAAATGGCCTCAAGTTGTGCCGGGGAGGTTTAGATTGGATATTAGGAAAAATTTCTTCACTGAAAGGGTTGTCAAGCATTGGAACAGGCAGCCCAGGGATGTGGTGGAGTGACCATCCCTGGAGGTATTTAAAAGACATGTGGATGTGGCATTGAGGGACATGGTTTAGTGGTGGACTTGACAGTGCTAGGACTCAATGATCTTAAAGGCCTTTTCTAACCTAAATGATTCTGTTATTCTCAAGCAAAAGCCATTTAAAAAAGTAATTTTTTTCCTCAAAAAATATCACTGATTTGTTTCCATGTTTTTAGAATTCTTCTGGTGTTCAAAAAATCTTGTAAAGGAACCAACGTATCATCTTATTTTAATACTGACAGAACTGAAGTTCTGGATGAAAAATCGTTCTGTCTTTTCAGTCATTTCTGATATGACTGAATATGTCTCTTCTGATATGATAAACTTACTTATTCTAACATAGAGAAAATTCAGTTTTGTAAATACTTTTTGAATTAGATTTGAGCCTTCTGACAAAGTCTGATGAAACTTGTAATGAACCTGAAAAAGATTGTGACAGATAATGTTGTTAACTTAAAATGGCATTCTTACTTTCATGGCATTTCCTGCTGCATTCATTCAGTGAATAGAAACCGAACCGATGTGTCCTATATATTGTAAAACCCCTCAACTTAGAGTAGCTGGTTAAGCAGTCAGAGGCAGAAATTAATCAGCTTTCTCTCTTGAAAATACTTGGTTTTCGTTGCAACTTTGCAGCTGCTATCCTTGGCTGTAGTTATTGATCTTGATCTATTTAATCACTGAAACTACTTAATCACATATCTAACTGGCAAGCGGTGGGACGAGGTAAGATGCCTGACTACATGCTAGAGGACTTGGTCAATTGAGAGCTGTTTTATACTGAAAATATAGAGAGTCAAATGTCATAATTTCATCAAAACTGTGTTCTCACAACAGTACACATCTACTAAACAAACTTTATGTGGAAACAATCCCCTAGCCCCTGTTTTAGAAGGAAATGGTGGCTGTCAAGTTAAAAACTGCAGTTGGATATCTCCAGTTAGTTTTTGTTAATGTATTTTTGAAAGCAAGTAGTATAGCCTTGGATTAAAGAGAAATGAAAAAAGAGAGGATGACGAAGTGACAGGAAAAATCCAAGGGAAGATGATATACTAAAACAGAAAAGTTTTGTTTCCCTCCTTGACACACCTAGTTTTCCTTCAGGAAGGTGTGATTCATATTTCACTGGATATATGATAACATTATAACTTTTAGAATTTTAAAGAAACACATCTGATACTGAGTTGGTTATTATGTTCTGATATGATAGACAGGTGCATTAGATCTAGTTCTGAAGATAAAGTGGAGAGAAAGTGAGAAAGACTGAAAATAAAAATTACATTTTTCATTGTAATTAGAATCTAAATAGCTGCACAGAGAATAAGACAAAATTACACAGTTGTGTTTACACACTACTTAACAAATGTATCATGTGTCTAACAAGGAAAAATTTCATCCAAGTACCTAAAAATAATATTATATTGTGTTTATGAAATTATGTGTTTATTTTTCCTATTGATTAGTAATATATGCTAAACAGATGAATCTACATGCAAAATTCTGATTTTTATTGTTTTAAATGTAAATAAACACATTTTAAAACTACACACATTATGAAGTGTGGTATATGTATTCATTTATGCATTAGGGAAAAACATCTAGTTTAATCTTTAGATTAAAAATCAAAAATGTTGAAAGTGAGTATGCTGCAAAAGCACTAAGATAAGTTGTTCAACCTTAAAAGGAAAACTGGTTATGTTAAGAATTTCCTGTCAGTGAAGTACATTTAATCATTTCTTATGCGATTTTACACTCTTTTCTTTGCTATCTCTTTTCTAATTAATTGTCTATAAATTATCCACTTGCCCTTTAAGAGATAAACATGGATTTTCACATTCTTTCTAAAACATACCTAGTAGCTAGTTTTCTTTCACAAAACTTACATCTTGAATTACTTTTGGTGTAATTGAGGATGGTGATATAGCAGACATCTCATGCTAATATTTACACAAAGAGAACGAATGCTTTTCAAGAAAGAGACATAATTATAATCATTTATTGAATATCTTACTTCCAGATGGATTGCCTTAGTAAACCACACAAAAGGCTTGTGGCAGCACATATGAAGGATAAAAATGTTTCTTTATGGCATGAGAGATCCAGCATACTGGTGGTCCATTTATGTTTCTTTAATAGATTAAAGTATAACACTAATAAATAGCTGGCAAAGAAAGAAACATCAAGACTGAAGGTAAGTTTTATGTGTTTCCATATAAAATGTTTCTAAAAGCATTTGTCATTATTACATGGCATTATGATTAAGAAAGCAGTGGTGCATAACTGAGGTTATTGTTCACACTTCCAGGGTTCAGTGGATATTTAATATATCCATAAAGTTCTGTAATTGTTAAGTTTTAGTTATTTATAAACTTATGTTTCTGTTTATACTTTCTATTTCATCTTGGCCACACTTCTTAGTACAGCTGTAGATCTAGGTCATGAGCAGTGTTAAGTTGTTTATATCTGGTGGATGAAATGAGATGAGACATGGTGTCTCTGTAACCTTGTGATTGCCAGGACAAGGCCAAGCAGCTGGACCTAGTAATAAGAATCTGGCTGGTATGTAAATAAATGTGTTTGAAGATCTAGTTGATGGTGTTATTTTAAATGTGATTCACTCTTTTATCTTGCCTTTGTTTCCCATTTGCTGCTGAAATTGTTCAAATACAGTGAAATTAATAGAATTTGGTTCACTTTAACACTAGTGAATTGGGGTCTACAGCTTGGGGGCATAGACATAGGTATGACAGATGGTCCTGAAGGCCAGTCTGAGCTGTAGCATTCCCTTTAGGCTGACCTGATGAATTGACCCAACATAGTACCTTTTTAGTGTTATATGACATGGGACCAGCCGTGGTACGTATGCTGCACAAGGATTTCCAGAGGAGCCCTTCCAGTTGCTTACACAATTTGCTATTGAGGAGCCTTCCTTAACTTACAGCAGAAAAGTAATGCTCTCTGCACATTGCTCTGGTCCTTTCTTCAAGGTTAGCTGTCCCTCCCACAGATTGAACATGTATGTAAAAATGCTTTACTGAAGAGACTTTCTTTCACTTGTATTTGAGTGTCTGTGTAATGACACGGATATGAACTATGTTTTGTTCCACAGCACATACCGTAAGTAATACAGCCTTGAATTGTTGTTTATTATTATTGTTTTTATTAGTAATGTTGATAATGATAATGTTGATAATAATAATTAAAAAATAATAAATAATGATGCTNACCCAGTCCAACAGGTCCATGTTTGTTTGTCTGTGCAATCCACAAAATTATTTTTGAAGAGTGCCCTACAAGCTGTTGTGCTGGGAAAACTGCGTTGGTGTCGCTCTGAAGTGCCGACAGAAGTGGGAGTGAAGGAGCGCTGGCAAAGAGACCTTAATGAAGTTCCACTGAAGAAAATGTATACCTGTCCCAGTAGTTGTGGGTATGGAATAAGGACTTGCTGGTGTCTGACCCTTGTATTTTATTTGCAATTCTCCTTGTGCTAAAAACATTTTAGAAATCTATCTCCTAGAGTTTATCCTTAGTTTCCAGACATATTAGCTGTATGTTTACACATTTGACTGTCCAACTTTTGGGGGGTTTTTTTAATGCTCATTTTAACAAAATGTTTTGCTAGGCTTTGTCTAATTTGGACATATTGTTAAAAGAATGGCTATGATCTTATAAATCCCCATATAAATGTGAATTACATGGGGGGGAAATGATTTACATTTTGCATCAGCTTGAAAACTGCTTTGATTTCTCTGCAGAATGTCAGTGGTTAAGATATTGAATTTATGTGGGTGCTCATTTTTGTTGTTGTAGTTTGTCTTGCTTTTCCAATCTTAAGCAGCACCAGGAGGATTTAATGGATAGTGATTAATTCCTTAGCCATTTTAATTAGCACATGGTTCCTGAATTTAGCAGGTGTTGACAGCTAGTTCTTCCTGTCTTGTACTGTGTGGGACCTTGCTACAGCGATGCTTCATCCTGTCTGATGCTGACCGGTGGACTATTGCATCCAACTGCTACTGTTCTGTTACTATATGACACTGTCCTTTTGATCCATGCTGCCAACTCGGCTCTGCCATCCTGACCCTCCTCAGCTCCTGCACTTCTTGCCACTTATACCTGTCATCCCACATACAGGAGAGGTGAAGACAGCTCCAGCAACACCGAGTCAACACGACAGCATGTACGATGTACACCTGCCGTATCACTGCTCTGCTCTGATCTGGTCTAAATCATTAGAAGTCAGTCCCTTATATTATTAGATAATATTTACTGTCAGTTTAAATTTGTCTGGTAGGTATATGCGTGTTAATATACATATCAATAGCATGTATATGCACGTATATTTTAACATTAGAAAAAGATATAGCAGGGAGGTACAGGGAACAGTATAGAGGGTCTGGAGAGAAGGGTTTTTAGGAGTATCTGAATAGAGTTTTCACTGTTAATACTTTAAAACTTCAGAACTGCAGTTTTGTATTTGTACTGAAGATTTGCTTAATTTCAGGAAGCAATATAATATTATAGGAAGGATATGACTACTTAACCTATAAAAGTCTTTGAAATCTTTATCCTTTAGTAATCCTAGAGACTTACAGATTCCGTGTTGCTGTTACTGGTGATGTATTAGTTCTTTATGTTACCATCTCGTATGACATCTCTTGGGGAGGGTGGTGGTGGTGGGGGGTGGGTGTTTTTCAAACAACGTACACATTGTTCCAAGTTTTCATAATTTGCCATAAATGCAAAAAAGTGACCACGTATACTTTAAATATATCTAATCTTCACATTTTGTTAAAACAGAGCCCTGGTTGTAGTGGCATGACCCTTCCACTCTATTGCTCTTTAAGCTGAGAGTTGATTTGATCCGAGAGTAAACCACCTTTTATATCTGCTGTAACTAATATACTTTCTCTAAAGATTTTCTGTCTTTGTTATGTGCAGCGTATTTCACCAGCTGTAATAGCATACTATGCAAACAAGGTAATCTAATTTTGTTGAAAAAACAGTTTTATAATCATTTTAAAACCTGAGCAAGACCCACAAAGATAGAAAATGATTTTAAAGTTTGTAATAGTCCATTGCCATAGTATAATTTAGGGTATAGCAAAATATTTATTTCGCACAATGCAAAAATGAGAGCTTATATTGGCCTTTTATATGTTACAGTCAGGGCTTCCCCCCCAAAAAAAATATACACACAAGCACACTATCTTTTTTTCTTTCTCGCTCAATCTGTACCCTGCATCACCAAATATCAGCTTTAGCCTGCCACACATTCATTTCTCTGCTGTGACAGAATGGAGGAAAGAGCAAAGGGGTAACCAGCTAGGGAAATCCCTGACACCAGTCAACTGGCTCAACAGAGCTCCGCTTGCAGACTGCGCCGAAGAAGATGAATTGTTTGCACAGAAGGAATGGACAGAGAAGGTCAGAGAAGCTGCAGAAAACTTACTAGATTTTTGTCCTCTCAAAGCAGGGTGGGAGGCTGCTATGCAGATCTTTCAGGGTATAAATCTGTAAGGTACCACTGCAACAGCTTTCAGAGGCAAGCTAAGCCATAAATTTTGCCGGAGCCTTATCTATCAAACACTAGGGAAGAAAAAAAGGCAGAGGGAGAGCATGTATGTGCTGTAGAAGCAGTGTGTAGGGTCTGATGTGTACTCTCAGAATAATGATTTTTCAGCTGCGTGAGAAAATACAGTACCTTTGGATATTTCTCCTTGCAACGCAAAACTCTACTCTGTAGGACTGATAATAATGTGCAATGCCAGTGAAATAATTTCACAGCCTGAAAAGTTGGAAGAATCGAGGGGGCGTTAGTATTATCATCTCACAGGCAGCACTTCAGACATTTCTCTAACTTTTTTTCATTTTATCCAGAAAATGCTGCATCAAATAAAAACTGGGCAACATAACAGAGGTTTTGGTTTTTTTTTTTTAATTCCATCTGAAGGAAATTAGATTAAAAAAAAAATTAAGTAGGTTCCCATTCAACAGATGTAATTGTTAACTACCTGGGAAAATAAAAAGAATACAAGAAACCAAATGAAAATCTTTATTATTGCAATTAGAAAATATGGTATGCACATCCATCAAAACTCTTTGAGATTTATTTTTTTTCTCCTTACTTGGAGAAATCCTTAGAAATATTTTATCAGAAAAAAAGCTGTACCAAAAATGACTATTCTAGTTTCATAATTTTTACCTGCGAGGGGTAGGGGGAGCTGCAAATTTTTTTTAGGTTCTGTGCGCACTAGGTCACAAATATTCCAGTTGAAGAGCTTGACAGGCAATTAAAGGTTTTTAATTGCTGATTTTTTAATGGAAAAACTCCTTTGAGAACGTGCAAAAATTTTCTTGTTAAGTGTTTTGATAAAAACTAAATATATTGAAAAAGATTTTGCTAAGGACTATTAATAATTCTAAAAAACCAAAAGTTCTGAGGATAATATCTTAGCCAGTTTTCACTGCAATGTCAACTACATTTTTTGTTTTCTTGCTAGTAACTAAATAGTTTTGCTTAATGCCTTGTCTTTTTTCTTTTTTTTCCCCCAAGAATTATGAACTTTTTAATTTTTAAATTTTTTTTACAAACTCTCACTTTTTTTTCTGGTAGTTATTTAATTATGTTTTTGTCTCCATACTGCACAGTAATATATAACATTTTGAAACAGATGGAGTTTCTTAATATGTATTTATTATTGTGATCTTAGAAGCTTCATTAGTAACACCAGTACTTATAACAAATGACGACTTCAAACTTGCCAGTTCAGTGTCTGATTTGCTGCTGTGTTTTTATCTCTTAATAGACCCATCTATTATTTGTTCTTCAGCAATGTTATTTCATAATAAGATCTAAAAAGGGTAAAATGATTATTTTCTTATCTAAATATTTCACAGAAATTACATTAATTGTAAATGAAATTAAATTGGTAAAGATGAGGCAAAAACATCAAAATACCCTGAAATGGAATAGCATCCATATTCCAAGTGCTATGGCATTAGCATCTCTGCAAGACGCTTATAATACACATATACAAATATAAGATCTTTATTCTGGTTTAATGATTTCTTATCTATTGATATTATTAAATAAATTTAAAGCATGTAAAATAAGTGAGGGTGGAGACAATGGGATAAAGATCTAGAGAGATCTACCTAGTTTCAATGAACATTCATATATAATGAGTGGTTTCTTATAGTTACTTGCTGTAAACATCACTGTGTAACATTTGGGTTACTGACTCTTAATTTCCAAGCAAACCATAAAGTAACCTTTCATTTCAGGTCAGGTGAGAAAGGCTCTTGGTGTCCCCAGGGCTATACATGTTCTGCTAGAAGCAAAGAGGGTTGTAGTCCACTTTGAAGCAACATTTAAAACAGCCAGGACACAAACTGGCCAGGTACCTAATACTGCTTGGCACCATCTGAATATGCCTCCTATCCACTACGATGGGGGTGGAGGTGGAGGTACCTTATACTTTGCTGTGTTTGTAAGGGCAAATATACTCACGCCAATATTGTACAACCACTTTCTGCTCTGTTAGAAGTATCAGCTACCACCTCTATGCTTCCTTAAGCTTAAAAATGTCAGACTAAACATACTCAATAACTGAGACATCCACAGTCAATAATAAGAGAGAGGTTTACTCATATATTAAACTAAGTACAATAGTTAACAATATGAACTACCTTCATGTAGTGTGAAGTAAAACCTTTGCTTACATTTAAGGATATTACTCAGTCCCTTCTTCACTGCTTTTGAAGCATTCCATTCTTTTTTATTTCTTCTCTGTGGTTTCTGTAACTGTAATAGTAATGACCTTGAATTGTGTCTTCCTGGCTATTACAGAAAACTGCACATGCAAGCTAGTTAATGGGTATTGGTGCAGCCGTTGTCAGGGCATTTCAGATGTCAGGTTACTGTGATATGGATTAACTCAGTAATCAGCATCCAACAATGTACGATAAGTGCTGTAACAATGCTGGCAAATTAGCTTTGAAAACAAAATGTAACACACTAATGTGATTATTAATCAGGAATTTCTAGGCACACTTTGCGTGTTGTAATTACTGAAGCTCTGGCATGTGTGGCTGTTTCCATAAGGCAGTTTGTCATATTTCAACACATTCGAAATAAATGTCAGATCTGGCACTAAATAATAGAATAGAAAACGACGCTTCTCTCTCTACATCTAGAAACTGTATTTCCCGACTCTCAGAATATATTTCCATTGAACTTTCCTTTGCTTTCTGTGCAGCATCTTATTGCTCAATGACTGGCAGGTGCTATTTACAGTCCCTGCTAGTTTTGTATTTAAGAGCCTAGTCATTAAAGAGACATGTACCGGTAAGCTGGCTTTCTATGGAAGTAAGCTGCTTTCCAGGAAATGTAAGAAAATTTCTGAGGCAAGAACAGAATAGACCCGGGGCTGGCATACAGCAGAAAATAGGACAGAAGACATATAAAAGTGAGGAAAAGTTCATTGAATTTCAGTAGGTCCTTGTCTAAACTTGGTGTCTGCTACACAAGTAGCAACACTACTTGTACCTAAGCATTGCTGTGGCATTTCACATTCATTGTCTGGCAGCAAATTCTGTGTCTGTTATTGGGTTCTGTGTTTAACACACAAGCACTCCACGTTTGGGAAACGAAACTGGCACTTACTGCAATCACTTACAGATGTGCAACTATCATTCTGGGCGAATGCATCTTCTTCAGGCTCCAGTCCCCATCTCTTCCCTCAAGATGCTGCAAATTGTCTGCTCTAAGTTTCATTCAGGCTGAAATAGTTCATTTTTCATGTGTCTGTTTTGGGTGTGAGTTAGCACTTGCCTGCTTTTTGGGACCAGCAATTATTAATGCATGCTAATTATACTTGTAGGGGTATGATGTTTTCCATCAACCCACAAAGGCCTAATAGTTATCATCACACTTAACTTTTAAGATTCTTGTTTCCAATTGTTTTTTTCCCATAGTCTGTACTGCTCTCATACCTTGCTTTATTTTATTTCTCTCCTAGTTTTTAGTACTTTCCATGTCCTTATGGTCCTCCTCTCAGCTTCATATTTCTTTGTATGCCCGGCATCTTGGAACATCTGTTCTTGTTTTGCCTCGTTTAACTTCAGCATGTGTATTTCTTCTGCCATTGCTCTAGAAATTAATGTTTTGATCACAACCCTACACAGGGTATGTGCAATTGTAATAGAAACATTTCTTTAAAAGTAGACCTGCTCAATTCAACTATTTTTAAAACAGTTTGTCCATATTAAATATGTAACTTAGTTTTTAATAAGGGAATGTTTAATTCATCTACAGTAGAATGTAAGGTTTTCCAGCTTTGTTCCAGCTTCATTTTCTCAGTTATTAATTAAACATTAAAAAACTTTATCAGCATATATTCTTATTCTAAAAGAGAGTAAAAAATATCTGGTGTTCCTGTGCTTTGAGCCATTTTGTTTCTGGCAAAAATGTCCTATTCTTATTTCTCATGTTTGTTTTTTTTTTCTTTTTCTTCCAGGATGGCTTGTTGGTTTGGGTTTTTTTTATTTTTCATTTTTAATCTGCATGATATTCTAAGAATAACATTTCATTTACAGATCCCTTGCTAATGAAGTGATTTTATTGGGGGTGTGCAGTGTTCTCTTTTTTTTTTCGCCACTGTTTGATCCATTTCTGTGTGATGTTAGCCATTGCTTAATCTTTGCTTTTATTTGAAATTTGCGTGTTACAACAGTAGCAGATATAGCTTTTTCTCAAATGATTGCCTCAAAATGATAGGATTATAGCCTCAAAGGATTTTATAATGGGATTAGAGTAGAGTGTAAGTACCTGGACAGTTACCATACAGCATCTACTTTGTACTTACTATATTTGACGTGTGTCTTAGCCCTAGGCTTCCCCCTAGCCCTAGGTGAGTGATGGAGGGGGCACTCCTGTGGGAGGCGAGAGGTATGAATTTCAGCTCATTTTGCATGAGAAGGGCATTGACTTTGGTTTCCTTAGAAACCACTGTAATCTCTAGTCTATTTTAACATTCCTTTCTCCTCCTCCTCCTTTGACAGACAGGTTTTAAGTGAAAAGAGTGAACCAATTTTCCATAATCAAAGGAGTTTAAGTGCAGATGGGATTCCAGGCTGTGAATCCCACTTTCACATAAGCACATAATTTGGGCTGCACTTAGGCACTTAAAAGAGGGAGGGAACATTGCGGATCATCTCTATCTATAATATTTTTTGTTGGCTGGCCCATGCATTTCCCTGTTTAGGAAGCTGATTACTTTGAATCCTACCCCTGGGCACCCATGTTTCTGTTCATTTTACATTGCACTGAAGCATCGAGTTCATGAACTCCCTTCACAGGTCTGGGAGGAAAGAAAAAAAAAATTTTGGCTCATTGCCACCACCTGTAGTTCCTTTTGAGGATCTGAGATTTTCAACTTGGCTTGTTAGAAGTGCAGACAGGACGTAATATGTATGTATTTCGGATCTAAATGTCTCTGATCAAGTTAGGAGGTATAGTACATTGAAAATCTCAGTTAGTGCCCAGTCACCTTCAGCAGTCCATGTGTTAGGAGCTCTGTCCTCATTTAAAAGATATTTTAAGCTTCTAGCTGGCAATATGTTTTTGCTTAACAAAGAGCACAGGCATTTTAAAAACACTTAGACGCTTCCAAAATGAAAATAAAATTGGTTGCTTTAGAAAACATGCATTTTCTTTTTCTCTTAAATTAATATTTCCTACTTCTTATTTCTAAAGAAATCTCTCTTCCTCGGAAATATATGTTTCGACAACAGCCTCCGAGTAATAAGAAATCTCTTGGATAATCTCTAGATAATTTCTATTTGCTATCTGGCTTGAAGGAGCTCTTCTACATTACCTGTTACACTGTATAATGATCTGTTGTGATAAGGGATAAGTGAGGACTAATTTCATTCTCTTGTCTTATGAATTTTATCCAAGTTGGCTTTCATAAAGGCCTCTTTGTATAGGTATACTTACTTGGTTACTAAATGACAGTTTTCCTCAAATTTTGAAGGCTCCCTGAAAGTCATGTTGCAAACTTGCCTCTTGTGTGCCTAGAATGCTTGTCAAACACAAGGGTAATATCTGGATTTTAATCCCCCATACACAGGGTTATTTTAAACTTGACCCCCTCTTCTTCCTGTGATCCAGTTCTTGATCATCAGGGAAATACTTAGTAATCTTGCTTTCAGAAGTGAAAGAGAAAAATCCAGCTATTGTATTAATGCCATCTCAGCAGCTGGGAAATAAATCACAGTGTATCATTTTCCCCCTGTATTGTGTTGTTTCCTCATTTGCAATCCCAGGTAAAATTTTCATAAGCACCTCAGTAATTTAGGCATCTAAATCATAGTTTTCAACATGAAGTAAACAGTTAACCTCTGTTTCTTTATTACCTAAGCATACAAGAAAGATCACAATTCTTCCCATTTATCTACTTCCTTCGTTAGTCTTTGGATTGTTATTTTCATCATGTATTTATAAGTATTTGGCATAATGGAGTATGAATCTTAACTGGGGCCTCAGGCATGATTGTAAGGTAATACAGCAGGTAATAAGCAATAATTATAGTAACATGTGTTGCCAGCTTTTAATTCCACTCTCAAAGATATTTAAACTTCTTTATTTGAGAATGCAACTCTTCAGCAGGAGTTTTTATTTATTTGTCTCTAACAAGCATTTGGCTCCTTTTTGAAAGCAGTTATTACCCCACACAAATTTTATTTGCTTAATATTCCAATCTGATTACATTGTCTTTAAGTCACCTAATTTTTTTCACAGGTTTCTAGATACTAGTTTCCCTTCAAGCCATACCACCCTGGTTGCCTTCATCCATGTTCAGAACTTTATTTTCTCCCTCTTGTGACCCCTCTACATCTGAAAGATGCAGCAATAGCAAATCCTTTGAAAACATCCACCAATTAACTGTACTTATCTATAAAATAGATTCAGTCATTCCATCTACTTCCTAAGACTTATTTTTCAAATCCTATTGAAATCACCTAGCTTTCTCTTTGAACTTTGCTAAACCAGTTCTTTAATGTCACACCTATTTAATTTCTCATAATGCTCCGCCTTCTTCAGATACATACTTCATGCTGATATTAAAGCTATGGCATTCTGGGCTGTCTCATGAATATGTTGTGTAATTTCTCAGTTTAAATTGAACTTCTCATTGCATGCCTGCTTCTACTTTTTCTTACATTTCCCTGGCCCTTGATTTCACATCAAAATGTTATGAATTTTGCATTGTCTCTTGGCCCTCAGTGGCTGCTTATAGCAGCTGAGCAGGAGAGCAAATAAAAATCAAGAATCACTTATTATAGGCTGGATCCTTTCTCTCCCTCAAGTTTTTCCCCAGATATACAAGTGTAACTCTTAGACACCGTAACAGGAATTGCAAAACAGTTACTCAGGAGGGAATTAGGCTATTATGATGAATGTGAGATTAAATCCCTGCCTCTGAAAATAGTTGTGCATGAGAGAATAAGCAGCTGAATATCAGCAGATGTGGTCTCAAAGAAGGTCATATTTAGTTTTCTCCATGCTTTTGCTTTTGTTTTGGGAAGAATGAGGAAATATTTAATTTTCCTCTCCAGTGCTTCACTTGTGCATGGGACAGTATGTATACAGATTTCACCAAGCTCAGAAAGTAAGTGGGTTGTGTTAAAAATAATGTAAGGAAAGCTTTCAGGACAGTTAACAGTGGATAACTGCAGAAGTCAAATGAATAGATGTTCTTGTTAGCTTAAGCTTTCAGAGGATTTTGTGGAGGTATGCAGTATGTATAATATAACTCTTGGATCACTGCGTTGTAAATTACATAAACATTTATTTAATACGGTATTGAGAAAGCATGTGGGGAGCTATTGAACCAGTATTGAGATGAGAGAATGAGCTAGAAGTGTTAGGCAAGAAATAAGCTTGGCTAAACAGAAAATTCTGATGAGGAAAACCAGAATTTTAGATATATTAGATATTGTCCTGGTTCCGGCAGGGACAGGGTTAACTCTCCCCAGCCCGGGGGTATCAGTATTCCATCCCATGTGAGCCACGCCCGCCCTGAGCTGCCGGGAGGGGGCGGGAAGTCGCTGCTGGGAGGGGCAGGGGCGTCCCGGGTGCGGTCGGTGAGCTGCGGTTCCCTAACCGCGTTTGTATATTCCTCTGTCCTTGTTATTGTTGTTGTTGTTTTTGTGTTACCTTTGTTATTGTATTAAAACTGCCGTTGTCTCAGCCCACGAGTTCTGCCCTTTCCTTGCGCTTTCCATTCAGGAAAGCCTGGAGCGAGTGGTGCGTGGTTCTTTGTGGCCATCTGAAGCCAGACCACGACAGATATATTTTTGGAATTACAACTTTGTTTTCAATGCTTGTTCTACCATTTGGTCATGTGCATTTGTCTTTAAATAGAAAGCTATAACTCTTTGTGTTAAATTATGGAGGCCAGTTTTGAAAGACACCCTTTTGTGTTTAGGTAGAATGTTGCATGTTTAATAATTTGACCTAATATAACTTTTAATTGTAAGAATTCATCATGGAATCAGTGTTCCAACAAAACTAAAATCAGGCTTCAAAACTGACTTCCTTTATAGAAGACTAGAGATATTTGTGGTTATTTTGCCTTTTTGCTTTGAGAAATTCCATGATTTCTGAATTCCTTTCTAATATCTCAACCTTTTTACTGGCATTATATTGTGTTCTCTAACCAATGTGTGCCACTGTCTCAATCCATAGAAGAAAAACACTGTAGGTTGGAAAAAGGGGGGAAAAAAAACCCCCGAAGGTTAAAAATGAAAGTATATACTAGGGCAGACTTTTCTTAGCTTAAAATTAGCATGAGAAATGATGTATATAAAAGTACTAGCTAAAAAAATGTATGCCATCCAGAAAAAACACAACCGCCAAATAAGAACTAGATTTACAGATGTTGACTCTGTGATACACAAAGAATGCATCTTTATTATTCTTGTACTATCCTGTCATGCTAATCAAAGGTTTTACTCATAAAAAATGGATGTAGAAATCAAGAATTACTCTTCCTTTCCATCCCCTCATCTTTATTATTGAAGATCTGTATTAACATTTAGTGAAATTAGTCCTTGTCTAATACTAGATTAAGTAAGAACTGAATACTGAATAGTTCTTCATTTCTGAAACCTTCAGTTTCATAAAAAATTACATTTAAAAGACTTATGAGTTCTTTATCTCTCATGTGTGCTTAGCTTCGCTGTTTCTGCCATGTACTTTTTCTTTAATAAAAGCCCCAAGAACATATACTCATCCTTTGCTCTCTTCCATGCTTGCCATCTGTCCAGCTTGAATGACAATTTATTACTAATTCATCCCCCTTTTTCTAGCACTTCTTGCTGTAGCTTGTAAGCACACATTTCCTCTGGGACCTTCTGGAGTTCTGCAGACCCACAAACATGAGTGGGACACGCATAATTTATCACAGAGGACCAATATATTCTGCTGTGAGGAGCCCCAGCCAAAACTCTTAACCTGAATTGTTCAGGTCTTTAAAAATTAGGTTTCCCTCCACCTCCACCTTTTATTATTATTATTTTTTGATATCCTTGGACCTGATTACTACTAATGGTCAAAATCAGGTTTTCAAAACTGCGATTTTTCTATGAATTTTGAAGCCTGAAAATTTGTTTGTATTACACCATGTGATAATTAAATCTTTGCCTTCTAGGCACGTTGTTAACTCCAGTTCATTATAGTGAGAGTGGTGGATGATGCATAAGAATGCATAAATGAATAAAGAACATAAGGATTCAAGTATACTAGTTTGTAAGTATTTACTGTTCACCTGAAAATGATAAGGAAATGGAAGAGGTGGAATCAGAAAATTCTTCTAGTCCAGTTTATTTTCCTTTTCACATGCTGGGTGAAATATGCCACTAGTGTACATTGAGACTTAAGGTGCTTGCTCACATGAGGCCTAGAGAAACAGCTGAAACTATCTGTGGCAGAGCAGATTTAACACACAGAGGAAAACTACTCACCTTACCGAAGAGAATTATGATGTGCTTTTGATTTGGCCGCAGTTCTTTCATTTCTGTTTGTGGTTTATTCTTGCTTTGAATCTGAAATGCAATCTAATTCACTCAGGCCATGGTGTTCATCAAGTAGCAAAGGTGATGATTCCATTCCTGCTCTCAATGAGCTAGATATTTTTACTTCAAATTTTACTTTGGCTTACTGGCTGTAGCAACCATTAAATCTGCAGATTTCTCAAGACAGTAGACTGAACCATATGTATGTGTCACAGCAAACTCGGCTTCAGGTTGGGCTTTTGAGTTGGTTGGTTTGCTTGCTTGCTTGTTTTGCAGTAGTGGATAAAAATACTAAGACCCGGTGTATCAGTCATTGGCTGGGTTAAACTCTTGAGCTTGTCCAAGTTCAGGGAGAGTTTTCATGTGTGTAGTAAGAAATATAACTATGAAATTATTATAAACCATTGAGATTCCCATAAATCTCTAGATGTTTTGTACTGTGTCTGATCCTTGGCTTACCAGAGATGAGTCTTTCAGACATAACTGTTCTTCATGTTTAAAGAATTTGATTTTGGACTAGATGGGAGAAAGTACCTCATGAATAATATACTGAGAAAATGGGTAATATAAAGCAGTTCTTAAGTCCCCTAAAGATCACATGGATGACAGCACACAGCTGTTTGCTTTTTAATTGACTCTGTTTACCAAAGCATTAACATCCTAATTTACTATATTCATGGAAAATTCCTGCAACTGTTTCTCTACATTCAGGCTGAGATAGAACATGGACTTGGCTTTCTGAGTTTCCTATGAATCCAGTGATTTTGGAGCAGAAGAAAACTTCAGGAGAACCTCTCTATTCTTGGTGTCACCATTTGGAGAGAAGCATACAAAAAAAGATTGCAATTGTTATCTATCTAACCATATTGTTTGCTAACCTAAGGTACATAAGGTATGCTGTCTTGACAGTGGTTCCCCATTGGAAGCATTGTGGGTTCACCCCTGTTGCTGTCGGCTTCCTTTCCTGGGCTTCTTTGTCTCTTGGCAAAGGATATCCACTGACAGAAGAAAGGAAAGGTTAAGTGGTTAGTGCTGTCTGGTTTGTTTCCTCCCTTCTTCCTTCCAGCTTTCCTTTCCTTCTTCCTTTTCCATCAACTGTGAATACTGAATATTAGATGTCCAAGAAGGACAAAAGAGAAAATACTTCATTTCAGCTCTAAGTTGCAAGCAAGATGAATGGTCAATACAGGATGTCCTGAAGACTTGAGCTAAAAGGGAGTATTTGTAAGAGCTAATTTACATGGGAAAAGACCAGCACTATCTTCCTCTGGAAGAATATAATGCAGCCATCTCTAAACTAGAGCTCTAGGATTTGTTATTTGTCCTTTGGATGGCATTTGAATGGATAAATTTGTCTAATATTACCTCTGTTTGACATACTTAAATTTCCCTAATGGTATAGAAGCATTCATTCTTCTCGTGGTAATTTGTTGACTGATGCAGCCAAAGGTATGATTTGTATCATGTACACTTTTGAAGGACAAGACATTGCAGTTACAGATAATTGGGTGAACAACACTGGTCATACACTGTCCTTGTCGTTCTCCATTCCTTGGTAGCCGTTAGTAATATAGAAAGTATTGGGTGGATGGATGATTACAGGTAGAAATACTGTACAAATAAAATCAGCAGTTTCCAAATGAAATATGTGTTACTACTAGTAAAGCCCCCTAGACTACAGGCAGCTTGGAAGATGTTTATGTTCAGATTATAGATTTATGACTTAGTCTTTCCAGTATTCATGAATGCAGAGAGTATTTGCCTTAGGCATGTTTTAGTAGCAAAGCCTTGAAACCGGCAATAATTGCTTAACACTCTGAACAACATAATTATATATTTTTGAGCATTTTAGCAATTGATTTAAGGATGTATATGTACATTAAAAAAATGCAAGTATGATCTTTTCAAGGAGTAAAACTGCTCTTTCATCATTTTACATTTGAAAGCTGGTTTGCCTCCAAACAAATCACATTGCTTTCATTTTACACGCATATACATTTTGCAAGTCTTATCGTCAGTGAGCCCCACGCAGTAAGGGCTTAAAAGTTTAATCAAACTAAAAACCACGGTCCACTGATGTTCTATAGACCTGCTGGGTTTAGAGCTGTTATGAGAAGAAATGTTCCCTTTGCAGCCACAGAAATTCAAATTAATTACCATGCCGCGATTCCTTCTGAAGAACAGAATTGCTTGGGCAGACTTTAAATATGGATGTGTAACTGTAGTACCTGCATTGGATGATTTTTGTTTTGGTTTGGTTTTCTAACTGCTATTGTCTGTTTCTCTTTGTCAAGACCCTGTGAAGAGTACATCTTTTGGAAATGATTAAGTTATTTCATTTAGCATTCAAAGATGGGTATTTGTGTAAATAAAAAATAATTCAGGCTTTAGCATGAATCAACATTCTATTTATGTATTTTTTATGAGTGGCAAATGTTCACGGAAACGTTTGAAAATGTTTGACATTAATAGCGTATGTTTATGAATTTTTTTTACTGTTTGGTCTACATTATTGATGGTTCAGTTCTTCCCCAGTAAAAAGGAACATGGGATAAAAAGTAGATATCAAGTGTGGTTCTGTTAGTATCTAATTATTGGGGGAAGCATATTAATATGGTGCAAGTTAGAAAAGGAAAAGGAAGGAAGGAGGCCCCTAGAACGTAATAATGTACCTGCCATAGGAATAATAAAAATTGATATAACTATTGTATTTTTTATTTACTTTTTTTTCTTAAACCCAAAGTAAAATATTTAGGCATGATGGGGAAGGGCAATAGTTGTGTCTGTCACTTTCTCTGAAGGATATTTATTGCTGTAAAGGTAAGGAATATTTCCTGCATTCAGGAAGGTGGGGGTGAGGAAATAGAGTGAGGCTTTCATGCAGGATAATGTAGGCAGGAAAAGGTTAATTTTTCTTTCTGGGTAACTTTTCAATAGCTGTACCTTTATCATCTCTGGAACTAGTGAATTGTTGTACGGGTTCCTGCTTAGACTGGCTGACCTCCTCCAACCACTCACACACACAGAGTCATGCATGCGCAGGCCCATAATATCAGGGACCTGATATTACGGATCTGTCTGTGGACCTGACCATGTCCTCCAGTTTTTTTCAATAGTTTATGGAAACAGAATCTGTTCAAATAAATGGCATCTGTAAATATTTCTGAAAAAAAAAGTGCAGCAAAAATAAATTACATTTTCAGTAATCAAAATGCACTATTTTAAATAACTTGAATTATATGAAATTGGATATTTTTCTCAATTTCTGTGCATGCTGGTAGATGTGAAAATGTCCCATTCTCAACTCCTGGGATCTTTAAATGTTTATTAAAGCTAAGTAGTAAATCTTATGTATCTCATTGCCATCTTGATAAACTCTCAGTGCTAAAGGGTTTAATAATAATGTAGATTGTAACAGCTGCTACGCTCAGTGTTCTTTCCAACTTCAGATGATTTATTTTTGAAGTTTTATTTCTAAAGGCTTCCAGTTAATTGCCGTGTGCTTTAATTGGGCTTCGGTATGCTCATCTTTTGATCACAGTGCAAACAGCAAACCATGCTTGGATAAATCTTGAGGGTGTCTGCAGCCTGATGGATTGTGTACGTGCCTTTGTCACTCCTGGGGCACTCCTGGGCAGATTCAGTCCTTAGGATGGTGCAAACTGCAAGCAAATCACAGAACCTAACAGTGCTACTAGTCAATCTGTGCTATGTCATAGTTTAAGCATGGCTTTAAAGAAATGGGGAGGAATAATAAACTCATTGCCCAGATAGCATTTAGTTTTTAGTCGCCTAGGTAAAAGCTGAAGCTGAGAAACAATGGTGTTGAAGTTAATTTGCATTCTCAAGGTGTTTCATCAGATAATTATATCCAGTTCATATGTCCTCTAAAAATTAGATGAATCTCTTCTCATTCTCATTTCTGTTTTCAAACTCAGAATAAAAGTGCTTGCATCTCCTACTTTCCAATAACATGAACAAGTTAGATTAGTTGATTAATCTTTTATGCTGTGCTGATATTGTGAGATTATTCTCAACAATATTTGCCTCGTTTAATCATCTTTGTGTAGACAATCTTATGGTCATACTTGGTCACTTTATTATTAGTCACTTCATTGTTGGTCACTTTATTATTAACGTGTTAATGGCCTTACCATTAAAATGAACTGAACATAATTGATTTTTTAATTTAATTGTTTGGGGTTTTTTATTTCTGAAAAAATTTACAGCTTTCAATGTACTTTTGAAAATCAGAATTATCAAATGTAATATCCTATTATAGAAGAGGTTTCCCATAGCATATGGGTTTCTAAACTCATACTTAATCTTGCCCTAATGGTTTATATACCATAACTGTGTTTATTCTAACCATATAAATGCCTCATCCTTTCTTATTTTTAATGTATTTGGCCAGTCACCAGATCTAGGTGATATATCAGGCAAGGATCATTACTGATTATTTGTGATGTCAAAAATAATTATTTCATTAATTTTAAATAAGGTTCTTTGGGGTTTTTTTAGTAGCTCCTTGTGTTGGCATTACAAGAAAATGGAACTGGGGATCATTATTTAGCTCTTAATATCCTTTATTATGGTATATTCTCTTTTCTGTCATCTTCCATTTGTGTGCCTTCTACAATCTTTTCAGTCCTTCACTCTGCTGGAGCGACCCCATGTGTTCAAATGTTTTTAGTTACCATTATTTGACGTTTCTGTCACTTTTTGACATGGCTTTCTCTGTTTTGAAGACATTATTTCAGTAAAATGCACATGCATGTCTATCACGACAAATATATACAGATAAAATATAAGCATATATGGATATGTATACAAATATTATATATATTTACAGATATATGTGCACATTTATACACACATGTATACAAATAATAATTATGTATACCTAAATATATATATGCATATATATAAACATGTGTATATATGTGTACATACGTACATCTACACATATATGTGAACATACACAAAGACTGTGTATATTTGTGCATGCACACATAAATGTAAAGGTACATTTAGAAACATACATTTATATCATATATATTGAAAATGCATAACATAGATATGATGCTGTGCTTTATAATGCTGTAGACATTGGCTTTTTAATCCTTTTTTCTTATACACAAATATTTTTCTTCCTTAATTTCTTTTACTTGAAATGCAGTATTTCTTGAAATACAAATTTTCTTTGTAAAAAAGATGTAAGTAATCCAGGAAATAACATATTATTTGTAGAATCATAGAACAGTTTAGGTTGGAAAGGACCTTAAAGATTTCCTAGTTCCAACCCCCTGCCATGGTCAGGGACACTTTCCACTCAACCAGGTTGCTCAAAGCCCCATCCAGCCTGGCCTCGAACACTTCCAGGGATGGGGCATCTACAGTTTCCCTGGGTAACCTGTTCCACTGCCTCACCACCCTCAGAGTGAAAAATTTTTTTCCTAATATCTAATCTAAATCTGCCCTCTTCCAGTTTAAAGCCATTACCCCTCGTCCTATCACTACGTGCTCTTGTAAAAAGTCCCTCTCCAGCTTTCTTGTAGGCTCCTTTCCGGTACTGGAAGGCTGCTATAAGGTCTCCCCAGAGCCTTCTCTTCTCCGAGATGAACAATACCAACTTTCTCATCCTGTCTTCGTAGAAGAGGTGCTCTAACCCTCTGGTCATCTTCATGGCCCTCCTCTGGATCCATTCCAACAGGTTCACGTCCTTCTTGTGTTGAGGACTCCAAAGCTGGACACAGTACTCCAGATGGGGTCTCACCAGAGCAGAGTAGAGGGGCAAAATCACCTCCCTCGACCTGCTGGCTATGTTTCTTTTGATGCAGCCTGGGATATGGTTGGCTTTCTGGGCTGCAAGCACACATTGACAGCTCATGTTGAGCTTCTCATCACCCAGTACACACAAGTCCTTTTCCTCAGGGCTGCTCTCAAGCCATTCTCTGTCCAGCCTGTATTTGTACATGGGATTGCCCTGAATCCCATGCAGAACCCTGAACTTGGCCTTATTGAACTTCATGAGGTTGGCACAGGCCCACCTCTCAAGTCTGCCCAGGTCTTTCTGGATGGCATCCCTCCCTCTAGCACGTGGACTGCTCCACACAGTTTGGTGTCATCGTCAGACTTGCTAAGGGCACACTCAATCCCAACGTTCATGTCACCAATAAAAGTGTTAAATAATACCGGTGCTAGTGCCAGCGCCTGAGGAACACCACTCATCACTGCTTGCCGCTTGGACATGGAGCCCTTGACCGCAACTCTTTGAGTGTGACTGTCCAGCCAGCTCCTTATCCACTGAGTGGTCCATGTGTTAAATCCATGTCCCTCTAACTTAGAGACAAGGATGTCATGCAGGACTGTGTCAAATGCTTTGTACAAGCCCAGGTAGAGTTGCTCTCCCCTTATCCATTGATACAGTAATGCCATTGTAGAAGGCCATAACATTTTTCAGGCACAATTTCCCCTTAGTGAAGCCATGTTGGCTGTCACTGATCACCTCCTTATTTTCCATGTGCCTTAGCAGAGTTTCCAGGAGGATCTGCTCAATGATCTTGCTAGGCACAGAGGTGAAACTGACTGGCCTGAAGTTCCTTGGGTCCTCCTTTTTTCCATTTTCAAAAATGGGTGTTATGTTTCCCTTTTTCCAGACAATGGGAACTTCACCATACCTTTATACAATAGAAAACCTCCTTGCTGTCCCTTAGGAAAGAGTCTGCAGAAATCAGTGATCTCTATCTGATTCCTTGAGAGGAAACAAAGCTCATTACAAAAAGTAACAGTCAAAAAGGGCATCCTTTCCACCTGTTCTGGTTGGTTGCAGATGCTTAAGTAAGATTAATGCTATCTACCCAGAATTCAGTAATACCATTCACTTTATATTTTGTGACCTAAAAGTTGCATAGTTACTAGATACAGGTCTGGAAAAAATCCTAATTTGGGGATTAGATTTCAGTTTATAACATCCTGATCCAAAGAATATGTTCCATACCTGTTTATTGTAAACCTTGGCATTGAAAACTAAACCCAGAACTGAGGTGATTACTTAGCTACACTTTTGTCTTTAATGGAGGGACAAGACATTTTTCAAGACATGTATTTGTGGTTTCTTTATGAGCTAATTAACTTCCTAATTAGAGCAACATAAGGGAAAAATACCTGTCAGTGTAATAAACACTGGCTCTCACATGGTGTACCTTTATCTTCAGAAGTGATTAATTTTGAAAAGCAAATTTTTTTGTAAAGTACAGATATAGTTGAGCCAATATCCAGCCTCAGAGCAAAGTAACAGGGTCGAATAAAGTGAATGTGCAATGGGAAGAACCAAGAATCTTAGACCTGTTCCATTTATTAAGACATTAAAACAGCTGGAGCTCAATCCAGAAAACATTTTTGAACAGCTCTCCAGCATCTACTCATGGCTAACTAATGTAATATTCAAAGAAATTCCAATGGTTTGTCTACCTACAAATACATTCTGCATGGACTCTATGAAAAAGTCATTAATTTTTTGTTGCTTGCCTCTTTTCTGACATTATAAATATAGGAAAGTCAATTAGTACATGTTTTAGTAGCCGTTCTTGCCACTTTGATAAATGTCATTATAAATGAATAATGAATAATTGCAACCTTACATGCAGCTTGAAAAATTAACCTCATGCCCCCCATATGGAACTGAGTAAGGGAAAGTTATTTGAAAACATGCTGCTGGGAATTAAGCTAGTACATCAGTTGGGCAAACATTTCCTGTATGGGCAAGGAGAAGAAAAATCCAAGAGCTAAGCTGTTGTCATTTATTGTAGTTCTACCCAACAGGCAGCCCTACCTCTCTCTTTGGAGTAAGTGGCAGAAATTACTTTCTCACACTCGGATTGTGGAGTTTATTTCAGCTAGTGCTATTCTGTTGTTCTGCTCTTTCCACACCACCACACCTCCCTTGAGGATGGGACAGTACTGTTGCACCACACGTCACTGGTCAAAATGTCCATGTGTCAAGCCTGAGAGTTACAGAGATTGATAGGAGAAATAGCCTAGGATCATGCACCTGCAGCACCAAAAGTGCTGCAGATTCACTGAGGAAATTAGGTTAGATTTTACTAGAGCACAGCTATCTATGTGGTGCCAGTTAGGCTATCTCCCTGCTGAGACCATCTCACTTGCATCAGGTCTTCTCTTCATCACCTCAAACTGAGGTGGCATATGTTTCCTTCAGCTGTTTTATTTTTTTTACCATTAAAAAACCTCCTAAACTAGTTTCTTGTTTACCCCCTCTCTTTTGCTTTCTGTCTTTTTTTTCCCTCTTCCTTTTTTTTTTTTTTCCTGAAAGAAATAGTTGCTAAAACTGTTCATGATGATTGATACAGAGTGTTTCTGAATACTGGAAACATACCTAGTAATTACACTGTTCAGACATGAAGATTGTATTACCTCAAATTGCCTGGAATGATGTCAATTTATCAAACTTCCTGCGAGAAGTTCATCTCTGTTGTAAAGTGATCACTTCTCTCTCTGTTAGCTTGCTTTATCTAATACAGAGGGTCCAGAGGGGATTTATCCACTCTCTTTTTCAACCTCATCCTCTTTTGGATTCTGCCAGACCAATGGGGAAAAAATGAAAGTGTGTTTTGTGACTGCCTTGTTTATTTTATCGTCTTTCAGTGCAGAGGAGGGAGAGGATGTATAATTTGATTTGAAAGCCCAAGACAGTTAAGCAACAGGGCTTCGACAGAGCAGCAGTAATCATGTCTGCTTACTGAGGTAAAACATGGTCTGTTTGTATTCCAGACAGAAGATTTCAATTACGCTTGTTTAAGGCTAACAGATTAAAAAGCATAAAGATTCATTTCCTATTAAGCACTGTTTTGGTGAGTCTTTAGTGCAAGTATCAAAGTATACTAACTGGAAATTTTCTTGTCTTTTTAACACTTCCAGAAGGAAGAGAACAAGTTTTTAACATTTGTCTGCCCATTAACGATCAAACGGTGTCCTACAAAATGATTTTTACTCTGTGGATTATCGAGAACAGAATAATTTACTTAAAGTTAGGTGTGCAAAGGTATCATTCTTAGCCTTTTTTCTGTGGTGTCATTCCAGTACTTTCGGATTAGCTGACCTAAAATAAAAGTAAGGTTAATAGGAGACGTCTCATTTGGAGGAGAGTTAGTCGGTGGCAATCTAGACTTTTATCACTGAAAGACTAAAATGAAGCATGATTTCTTAATAACACAAATTGTTATTTTTTAATGTGTTTGATTTCAGTCTTATGATAAGGACATATGTTTTTATATGTTTCTCCCCCTTGACATTAAGTTCTACGTTCAGTCTATTCTGAAGTAGGTAATTTCCTAGTGTAGACTGTTTCTCATTAAAATGTGACCCAAACCCCAAGCTTTTAATCTTATTTCTGTTTGTTCTATAGTGCTACATAAGTCCTAAATAGCTTTAAGAATGCCATGGTCATACAGGCAGACAAATCAAGTTAAGCAATGGTAAGCACTAACTAAAAAAATGGTCCTGGAATTTCTCATCTGTTTACAAGTTTCTCGTTAGCCAAAAGAATACAGACAGCAAAGTCCCCAGCTATAGTTCCTTAACTCAACCTTCAAATAAGAAGCATAAACAGGGCTGCTCCAGTGTCTCCAGAATCCCCCATTTTTCCCTCTCATGAGTGGAACCAAACTGCCTTTAAGATTTGGAACTTATCTAGACTCAGCCGCTTACAGTGTTTCAGCTCAAGGAGGAACATCCAGCTAGGAGACTGAAAAAGCCTTCTGGGACTTTATTAACTTTACTTACAATAAAAGGAATGCTTCTTGGCTTTGTATTTTATGAGGACTTCCAGGCACTTTAGTCCTTGAGACAGTGTATCCCTGTGATGTAACTAATGCCAGTGATGTACCACTGAGTAAGTGTGGCAAAACCTCCTACCCTGGATGTGCAGTCCAGAGCACCAGAGAAATAACACAGCGAGTGTACCCATTAGAGGTCCTGTTAACAAGGAAAGAAATAGGTGCTAAATAAATCCAAGTTAGGTTTAGTATCCTTTGATAACAGTTCATCTTGTAATTTTCATACTACATTTCTGCTATTTCTATATCCTATACTCCCCACATTTTTTATACTATAAGGATTACATTCTTGATATGAGTGATTTTATATTCATAACATTTCTTCAGGGAGTAACTCACGGAATAACTCAAGGAACTCCTGAATTATTTTTAAAATATAGATCCTTAATTCCAGGCTTGATTTAAGCTTACTGATTACTACATATTTTCAAAGCTCTTCCTCAGAAAGCACTATTATTGATGTAGACTATAATCTTTGAACTGCTTGCAACAATGAGCCATCTTTTTATTATATTTACATAGGCAATTACAATGATCTCATGTTCCCGTCTCTTAGGAATCACTCTAATAATACCAGTCCACAATGTTACCTCTTGCTTCTATCATCACCAAGCAGTTTAAAGACTATTTCATTATTTGATGTCTCAAATTTTTTGCATATGTTTTTACTATTTCTTTTTAATGACCTAATGGACTACTTCAGACATATCCAGTACAAGCTGTCTTTTATTGTTCCATGCCAGAAAGAAAATCTACTGCTACTGTGCCTGCTGTCGCTATTAGATTACATAGCATAAAAATCACTGTCCATTGAGGAAGATCACGTTGTCAGCACTGTCTGCCAAAGCGACACTGAACAATTTAGGTCCTATCTCCCACTGTGCTGTGCTCCAGGAAGGCATTCAAGGAAAATAAAACGACCATCGCTTGCTGTCAGGCTTAAGAATGTGTTCTGTAAAATATGCCATGAATAATTCTCTTCTTCACCATTTCTTTACAACTCTAACTCTCTTGGGGAAAGATGTGTATAATTTGACAGTATTTTGCTATTGTGAAATACGAATTTTAGCTCTGCTGTCAAATTGTGTGCATGAATACTGTTAATGTATCCCTTTTTTTAAGTAAGTACAAGAAAACTCTCAGTCCCTAATCAAGAAAAAAAAAGTCAATAAAGACCAAGGCTTTTCCTGTACAGAACATCTCCCTACCCACTGCTATTTGCAACTGAAATTGTTTTCTAACTTCATATATTTAAAACAACATAGACATGATAAAGATGCTAATCTTGGAAAAAATCTAGACATGCAATTAATTTTATGCATACAGCAAGAGCCCAGTCACTAGTGAGATTTTTGATATCACATTAAGTAATAATGTAATGACAAACATATCCCAAACTATTTTTAGATATACATACCTCTAAGGAAGGTACAATCTTTAGTTTGTTTTTGGTTGGTTTTTTTTATGGTTGCTGCTGTTGTTGTTCGTAACATTTTTACAGTACAGGTTGGCTTTTAATATACTTGGATTGAATGTCACAGTGTATTTCAAGCTGAAACTTTTTTCAGTGGGATGGATGTGTTTAAATTCCTGAGAGATTTTTCAAGGGGCAAGTGTCATTGCAAGATAGATTTGATACAGCAATTGGAAACATGACACTGCTATCCTGTGGGAATTCTTTTTCTTCTTTCCTCCATGTTGTGTCACTTCCCCATCTTTGAATTTCAGTAGAATTCAGCTCAAAGAGCACAACTGGCTCTCCGCATATACAGATTCCTAACAGGCAAAAAACTCACAGGGCATTCAGTTCCTTAATAGTAGTATAGGAACTGGTTTGCATGGAAGTAGTTTTTCTTTCTATTAAATATTAGTTAGGACTGTTTTCTTGCTTTTTTCAGCACGGCATAATTCATAGTCCCTTTTACACAAACACAGAGATGTTTATATGGCACTCTAGAACTAAGATTAGTGAGATAAAATGTAAGCTCCTGGTTAAGGGAGTGTAGGGCAGGAAATGAGGGAAATTATAATGTGATCCCTCTTGCATTGAGGATAGGTGGTGGCATCAGCAAAACTCTTTCTACTTTAAACTCGGGATTTAAAGTCCTTTCTTGATGGTAGATTGCTAAAGAGGCAGCTCAAGGTATTCAACAGTAAGTTTAAAATAAATTTAACAGCAGTGGTATATAGTGGTAAGAGAGAGGGTGGTGATTTCCAGGGCAGTAGGACAAGGGGGCAAGTAGTTGAGAAAAATGGAGAAAGAAGCAACGGCAGAGGCTGTGATGAAGGGATGAGACTCAGGGGACTTACGGGGAATTTAGTAGGGCAAGAAGTCTTTTTGTTTGTTTGTTTATCCTCCCACCACACCAGCTCCTTCCTAATGTAGCTTGCAACCTGCTCATTGATCTGATTTTGAAGACCTAATTCAAAGGTGTACCTCAGGATTGTCCAGCTTTCCCTTCTGTTCCTGACTGCAGCCTGTTCAGGTACCTGAAGCTCCCATGCTGTTTGTGTGGGACAGGGAGGAAGGGAGGAGGGAGAAAGGGGGGAAATGGGGTTTATTGATAGCAATTAAGACATGAAAGGGGGAGGAGTTCTATGCATGAGAGGCTACAAATTTGACAGGGTAGTGACTGCTGCTCTTGGGAAAGCATTCCTTCTCTCTTTTACCACGCTCCCAGCAGCTCTTCTTGTTGTCTCTCTTATGATGGCAGCTGTACTCAGGTGTCATGTCTACCACCATGCAAGTGTTCTTGAGGTATATAAATTTAATTCAAGGGTTTAGAATCTCTATAGTGTGGTCTGGTGCAGTAACTGTACCTGTTTGAAACATTTGGACAAATGCGATGTGTTTCTGAGCTTCAAAACTCTCGCCAAATCCCTAGACAAGAAAACAAAAAGAGGGAAATCTCTCTACTGTAGCTTTTCCACCAAAATTTTGCAGAGTATATGCAGAAAGAAGGGAGGCATGAGAGAAGCTGGAATATAAGGGCCACAAATATGATCCGAGGGCCGGAGCACCTCTCCTACAAAGACAGGCTGAGAGAGTTGGGGTTGTTCAGCCTGGAGAAGAGAAGGCTCCGGGGAGACCTTATAGCAGCCTTCCAGTACCTGAAGGGGGCCTACAGGAGAGATGGGGAGGGGCTGTTTGCCAGGGCATGTAGTGACAGGATGAGGGGCAACGGTTTTAAACTCGAGTAGGGGAGGTTTAGATTAGACATTAGGAAGAAGTTCTTTACAATGAGGGTAGTGAGGCACTGGAACAGGTTGCCCAGAGAGGTGGTGGAGGCCCCATCCCTGGAGACATTCAAGGCTGGGCTTGATGAAGCTCTGAGCAACCTGATCTAGTTGAAGACGTCCCTGCTTAGTGCAGGGGGGTTGGACTAGATGGCCTTTAAAGGTCCCTTCCAACCCAACACGTACTATGAATCTATGATTTTGTTTTGTTGTCCTTTTTTCTTCTTTAGGATAAAGCTCAACTTTGAAGAATTTAGAAAAGTCTTTGAAGTGTTTAAACTTTTGGTGAGGAGAGAAAGGATTATTTTTAATAATAATATTCTACAGTCATAACCACCTGGCATCACTGTTTGTTTAGTACATGACATACAGCAAGACCCACTAACAGGTAAATAGTTCCTGGAGAAGGAGGGGGAAGCAAGAAGGAGCAGCGGGAAATCAATGAACAGGCATCTTTGTGGTGACATTCTCATCATATGAGCTGGAAAGTGGAAGCTTGAAACAGTCTTTGCACCTTGAGTCATCAATAATTTTCAAACATCATCCTCAATAAAAGATGTGGGCCTGATGGATGGTGGTGGAGTGCTGATTTTAAGTCTCCTTTTGGCTGAATTGCTTGTTGGTGCTGGCATACAAAACCAAATATAAGTGTCCTCTGCACCCCCACCCCCTTTTTTTTCAACGATTAAGTATTCTAGCATGAAGCTTTTAAATATTTTATATCTAGAGTGCCTTTTTCATTAAGAATACACTTTTATTTCCTGACATTGAGAAAATGGATCAGGATCATCACTTTAAAAATTTTTGTTTAAATGCAGATTTTGAATGGCTGCCAGGACTGAATAAAAAATCCCTGCAGAACAAACTCTATAAAAATCAATAGTGCTCCTTCCAGGGAGGTATATTTATCTGATCATGTCTTCTTGCACTTCACTGTAGTACTTTTTGTGGTTTTAAGCCTTTTTTCTTTCATAAAAGTGATGCCCTGTACCTGGTTAAGCCAGAAAGAACTGTTGCGCTCTGTGGGCCTTAAATAAATAACTAATCATCATAATTAAGGATCTTTTTAATTTCGCACTTTCTACATTGCAGGGAAGAATTCCAAACTATCCTTAAACCTATTATTTAACATGTTATTGGTTCATACATATGAATAGAACAACTCGTGCACAACCTCAGTTTTCTCTGCATTCCCCTCTTCTCTGCATTCTCTGCATTCCCTCCTCTTTCCTTGGTTTTTTTTTTTTTTTGAATGAAGGAGAACTAGTCAAAATTAAGAATTAATTTTGGCTGAGAAGATTGACAGAGTGTTGTTTGCTACCTGTGCCTTCTGAAGAGATCTCTGCATCTAACCAGACCTAACTTCATCCTGCCGTTTGTGACAGTTCAGTTGAGATGCCCTTGTGTTCATTTTTTAACGTGTTTCAGATGAAAAGACCTACAGTTTAAGAATTATAAACTATCTCAGCTAATTTGCACTGAAATGGGTTAATAAACATGTTTCCAAGTTCTAGGAGGTAGCATCTTCTGTAATTGTTGAAAAACAATTGTTGAGGAAGTGAAGAAAAAAATATACAAGATACAATTTTCGTCAGAGCAGTTTGTTGTCCAAATGAAAAACTTGCAATGCCAGAGATAAAATATAGTGGAGTTCCTAAGCTACCACTAAGATATCCTGTCACACAACTGACATTGCTCCATTGGGTTTTAAAAATGATGTACCTCTGCCAGCTCAGATGCAGACTCAGAGTCTTGCTATTATGAAGTTTTGCCAAAACACTCTGAAGTGCAGCAAGTATGTTCTGTATCTAACAGGAACATATTTTAAAGGGCTGAATTCAACTATCCACAAATTTATTTTTTTTTTCAGTTCTCATCAAGTAAATGCAAAAAACTGTTGGATAATTCTTATAGTATTACAAATTTGGTTTGAAAGCCATACTGTCAATATTAAGAAGAGATGGTAGGGTTTATAATTTTTGTCATTAATCTTTTTTCCACTTCTATTTCATCCTCTAGGCTTAGCCAAATACTGTTATTCATGGAATCCACCTAGTAAAAGAAAAGCTTCGAGTCTGTTCAAGCATCCTGATTGTGAATGCTATTTCAGTCAAATTAGATTGCCAGAGCATGACAGCAATGTCATTAGTTTATTATGTTTTGAAGTCCGTCCCAAGCATATTTCACTTATTTTCCTTTGTTTGTTTCTTCTTTCTCTTTTTTTTTTTTTCCCAAGTCTATGCTTCCTAGCAGGATTCTTTGTTTTGGGCAGGGTAGAATTCATGTTATGCTGTGATCAGCACCCCCATGAAGCTTGGTAGAAATGACCAAATGTTTGTAGCCCATAGACAAAACCAAAAGTGAAGGGATGCAGAGCTATCACACGAAGTGGTCAAGTCAGAACTTGCGGGCCTTTGCTCTGTCACATTCTGCTGCAGCTTATATCCTTTCTAATTCAGCTTGAATCAATCCACAACCACAGGTCAAGGCAGAATGTGGCCCATAATTTTCAGGGAAATTAACTTTTTGTCTATTTATTCTAAGATACATATCTCTTAATACAGCCTATGAAGTACACTGAAAAGCGCACGCATCCTTCAGGCATCTGGGACGGAAATGTCTCACAGATAAGGCAGGTTAAAGGTAGCAAGGCAGGTTAGATAGTTCCTGTCTCCTCTGCTGTGTGAATATTACTTCTTACTGGATAGGCGACAGACTGTATCAAAAAACCCCAAGTTACTCTTCAGTAGTTATGTTTATAGTGTAGATCCCCAGAAGCTGTGGTGGCACAGCCAATGCAAAGTAACAAACAGAGAAAAAATTGGTATAAAAATGGCACACTATGTCTCCACAAGCATATGTTACTATAACAACAATTTTCTTTAGGTAAATTTGCTTGGTGAGTAAAGAAATAAATACATTCAAATATAAATTTAACACTAGCATAAGATTTGACATGCAAACCATGGCAGAGTAAATGTAAATATCAGGCTTAAAAACTGCATTTGGTTGTAACCCTGGAAAGAAAATACTTATAGAAAAGTTGAGCAGCGTGAGGCTAGGGAGCATTCACAGAGAAGATCTGACAAACACTGAAGTGACTGTGAAAGATTTAGAGCCCAAATGGAAACTCTAACAAATCTCAAGTATGTAACAGCTTACTTTTCCGCTGTTTACTGTCTCTGGTGGCAAGTACAGTCTTGTGCTAATGCTGAACTGTGAGGCTAAGTTATCAAGGAAAAGTAATGTTTTCTGACTTGCCTCAGATGAACTTGGGTCACGAAGTTAAGATTCCAACTTGAACACACTCGGCAAATAAATGTTCTGGTCCAGGGAATACAGTCATGACATAAAAGTCAAAATAATTTGCACTCTTTTTTTCTCGTTAAACTTCTGATATTTTTAGAGATACTTAACCCTTAAGATGCTAGGTACTTACTTGTAATTCTTTTGAAAAATAATTTTCACTAGTCAAGATAATATTTCTGGTTATGAAAGCACCTGCTTTCATTTCAATGACTTTAGAGAGATGTAAGTATGTAAGAAAACACTTAAGCTCATACTTGAATAGTTTTTTCCTCAAGTGAGAAAGTTAATTAATAAGTGTTAGATATGTTCACGAATAAAATTAGACATGTTTTTAAATTTTTAATGAATAAGTTAATTGTTCTTTGATATAGCAAAGTGATCCATTACTGAAACTTGTCCCTTGAGTCCTTTGAAGATTTATATTTCAGCCTTTCACAATACCAGAGCATTCTAAACATTGAATATGTTTTATACATCACTTTCCCTTTTATTACTAGAAAATCTTTCTGTCAATTTGGGAAAAAAAGACCTAACGCAAGAATGATCTTCCTGTCAATGTATTCATTCTTAAATAAAAGGATTAAAATGATCTTCCCTTTTTTCCAGAAGACAACGAAATGTAGGCAATATTCATATTTTCATCTTTTGAAAATAAAGACATAACTGAGCAAAAGCTGCTTTATATTATACTCAAAGCTATGAAGACGACATACAAGGTAAACAATAACTCCTATTTACCTTATTTTATATGCAGGCACACAATCTGAATTTCAAACATTAAAACTAACAGATGTATTTCAATATTGCTGATGTGTTATTGTGAACCAGTATATTTATATCTACATTGAGTTAAATGATTTAATTTGAACTTCTCTGAATAGTTGCTGTCTTGTAATTACTGCTTCTTTTTCATCAAAGAAAATGAAAAGAATCCCTTTAAGTTCCTAAGTACTTTTAAAGTTATCAGGGCACTGAAACATTTTTATTGAGATGGTTGCTCTTGCAGATTAAGGTTTACATATTTCAACATTAGCTCTAGAAAAAGAAAACAGCCCAGTATTTCAGCATGTGCCTTTCTGTGTTTATTTATAATCACACCAAAACTTCAGTCTGCGAGCTAGCTTTCTTTAAAGTTTGTAGTTTTACAACCAAAATCTACGCTTTTTATCAGTGTGCTTTTCTCTAAAAAAACCAGACACAGTAACTAGAAAGTGAAAGAAAACACATGGAAAAAATCCACTGACTTTTAGGAACAGCATTAATATTTACTAGTAACAGAGAAAAAAAAAAAGTGTATAGGTAGTCCATATTTTATCTTCTGATGATGCAGGAGGGAATTTTCAAAAACATTATTTCTTTTGAAAGAATATGTCAACCATTTTAAAATGGAGATTTGTATGCATGTGTGTAGTTTGTATATAGGTATTATTTTACTATTACTGTCATTCCTATTGCTAAGAAGGAACCAGACAGCTCAGAAAGGCTAAACAGATAACTTTGAAGTGTACAGGACTTTAGTTAGATGTACTAAAAGATTAGACTCTTCTAAAAATCTCAATATAGATTAATATATTTGAAAATAAAAATAATGAGTAAACAGTGAATCTGTCAGCTTCTCTTTGCACACAGTAAGTGCAGAGGAACACAAAACACATCTAAATTAAGAAAATAAAGGCCAATTAACACTTGTGGCTGGGCTACCTAATTCACAGCAGCAAATTTTACTGCTTCAGAGAATAAATTTATTAAGAGCTGGGATAAAGATTAAATTACTGTTCATGGAATACCACACTTAAAATCATTACTTGGAGGCTATGCTTTACAGGGTTATGTACTACCAGAAATATTATACTGGATGAATTGACCACTGTTTTTTTCTGTTCTAGAAATCTCTGTGTTCTAGGTGATAGTTACCTCATCCACGATGCTTAGCTACTCTATTAGAAAAAGTCTAATAATGACTTCTTTGCTCTCCCTTCTCTACTCTGCCCCTCTGACATCTAAACTGTGGAAAAGTATTGTGACCCTTGAAAGTACTCCCTAATGCAGTAATCAAACCAGCATGTATCCATGCCTACTGATTCTCTTTTTCTGCTCTTTCACTGAAGTTGTTTATAGCAAATAAAGTGTCTACTAAGGTCTGCACTGAAAGACATTCTTGCTTTAGGAGACAGCTTCCCTCTTTCATAAACAAAAAGGACAAAAAAATCTTTGAACTCTTAAGACACTGCTCCATATGCTTTCTTTCTAAGTGATGTGAGTATGAATGAGGGTAAAAAAAGCTGGACCAATCATGTTCCAATTAAAATGGGAACCTAAGAAATATCTCCTGTGAGAAATTAGAAGAGGTGTCCATTGAAAAACAGGCCAATATATATAGGTCTCTGAATCAAAAAAGGAATAAGAGAAAAAATTCTATCTAGAAATTCAGGCATGCAAACTAGTATCCCAATAGCGGGATCTTGCTGCAGCCTCAGGCATCAAAACTATCATCCTCTAAACAAGTGTAGGTTCTCAGTGTCCTTGAGCTTATTCTTGAGATGCAGGCACTAAAGATGCAGGCACTAGGAAAAGAGAAAAATCAGACCTTTGAATGTCAGGCTTTTAGTTTTGGAATACTTTTCTGGTCTCCACATTTTTGTTAGTTTTTGTTAAGCCTCTGTGCCTCAGTAACCGTATAAATCAGATTTGTGGTTATTAGGATACTCATATATCAGTCTGTGATATAGGTATCTGGTCATTTCTAACACAGGACAAAATTTATGAGAATCTCAGTCCCAATCAAAATTTAAATCACTATCATTACTCATTTATCATTCAAAAATAGATTTATTAAGACAACTCTAGTGCAAAAAAGGCTTTTATGGAAAAAAAAAAAAGATAAAGGAAGAAATAAAAAGAGGGAGGACCCCATTATGACAGGCTTTATAAAGAAAGAAAATCTTGAAAGTTTCTCTGACAGTTCCAGTAATAATCCTAACTCTGCCAGCATAGTGGTGATGAATCCGTATGTTCTCACCAAGAGTTTCTTTTCACACATGCTGTCATGGGAATTGGCATTGTTAAAATGCAGCCATTGTGATGGCACTTTTCTCCTCTTACCGTCACAGTAGGCTCATCCGTATGTAAAAGCAAACTCAATGGTCCTGGACAAAACACTAAAGCAGCAAAGATGCTAATGGCTGCTAATCTGTGCTTTCTGTATGTGGGAGTCTAACCTGCAGCTTCAAGCAGCGAACATTTCTATAAAAAATGTTTTCTAAGTTAATTTCTATTGAAATGGGTTTTTTCCCCTTACACTCTTCGGTGATGTTTATGATTCATGATTTCGAAGGTTAAGGAAACTCAGACTTGTTTGCATGCCATAAATTAAAGCCATCAGTATACAATTCATGACTCTGGTTTTACACAGCAGAAAAAAGGATGCTGTCATTGTTGCTGTCCTTTGCAGGCTGGGGTTGATGTGGAACAGCAGGTGCCTTTGAAAGAAACGTTGTTGGCGCTTGTAAAGGCAGACTGCCCAAAGCTGCATCCTGTTTTATTTAGGGAAAGGCCATTGTTTCTTTTGTTGCCAGTCTGTCAGGGGAAATCTTTGTAGAAGAGCTCAGGCAGATTAAATGGCACAAAAGGTTTAAGAAACATGGCTACACTCAAGGGTTCATGGACGTTACAGGTCATTGGTTATATTTAAATATACTCATTCTTGAATACTGTCCTCATGATTGTCTATACCTAACAATCCTGAAATGGTAAGACAAATGTCAGCTTTAT
>VXBO01013324.1:257391-273357 GCA_013400135.1 Rhinoptilus africanus | reverse complement strand
TGGGGTTTTTTTAATTATTATTTCTTACATGTTTTGATACATAGACTTATTAAACACAGAAATTTTTACATACTAAGTTTTATGTAATAATTAATAGTTTTGGTGAAGCAGATGGAAAAGAAGAATGTAGCCTGAAAGAGTTAACTCCAGGAATCTGTAATGCCAAATACTTCAGAGCCTTATTTTTTTAAGTTGAAATTTTGGAAACGAGGAAGTGTACATCTCTAGTTACAATCTCTATGATTGTGTAACATTGATAGTTCTCACATTCTGTAAGCAAATTTAAATTCTGTGCCATTTCATATAAAGCTGTATAATAATGCTTGCACACACTAGAAACCTGGGTCAGTCAGGTAAATTTCAAAAGTATAAAATGCAACATTTTGTGGAGAGTTGCGTTCTATTTCTGTGTTGAAATTGATGTCGCTAAGCAAGATTCAAGGTAATTACTACTTTTACTTGCTAAATCTGCAAATAGTAGTATTCAGTCTTTTAAGTTGCATCAATTGGAAGGAAGTCTACATGAATGATTTGAAAACACTAACAGTGAAATAATACTGATGTTGATATTTTGTACGGGTGTCAGCATTTTATTCCAATAAAATCATTCCATTTCTTCATGACTTTTCCAATATGCTAAAATATGACATTAAATTTAAACTATAGTCAAGTGCGAAACATCAAATTGATACAAGTGCAATTAAATATTTCAGTCTTAAGAATATGAAAAGTAGTAATGCTTATATAACATGAGAGATGTTAGATTTTCTCTTTTTTTTTTCTTTAGAATTAGTGCATTTTAACAAAACAAAATCTTCCAGCAAAACTGTCTTGTCAATGGAGCAGAAGAATTTGTCTGTTTACAGTTTTTAACTTGTTATCTAACTTATCTAAGTACCTTCAGTCCTAGGTTTTTCAAATGAAGAGTCTCAGTCTTTCTTTTATCTGTGCGTTCTGCTCACCACTCCTGAAGGACTCTTCTGATAAACAAAATGTCCAAAGACAAATCATGGCAGAGGACTGTCTCTTTATGTTGAAAGAATGCAGCACCTAGACTTTTTTTTTCTCTTGCTGGATTTTTCTGAATGCATCAGAAGTCAGGTTTAGGCATTATGATTTGTAGAGAGCTTTATTCCTCTTGTGCTGCTGCTGAGCTGCTTCTAAAACAAATTGAAACAAAACTAACTCATATTTTTTAATAATTCGGTGGAAAATCAAAGGTTCAAGGAGAGGGTGAAATATTTATTGGAAACGAAATTGTCAGAAGTTTTTGACACCTCTATTTCAACAACACTGAAGTGACTTGGGAGACCACTTCAGGAAGAAGAATATTTTGTTTAAAAAAAGGAAAAAGCATTCATCTAAATGAATCGCCCCTGTATTCAGCCCACATTTGGATATTGAAAGGAAGGAGAATTACAAGAAATATTCAATTTACATTTGATTTGTTTGACTAGCTCTAACCTGCACCAGTAAGTGCTTTGTGCTTCCATTCAATATTTTAGTTGTCAGCAGATGTTCAAAGGAAAGTGCAGTTCCCTGTACATTGTAGCTGACATCAGGGAGTATGTTCATAGTTATGAAGAATAATATCAAACAAGAAAGTGACATACTGTGATTGCAATTTGCCTATCATTGCACAACATCAGGCCCTAAAAGATGCTGCATTTGCTTGCTGATATATTATACCTCTCTACATAAGCTAGTAAAGTGTGAGAAGTAGGTTGCCTGGTATATCCTAGGGCACAAAACAGAAATACACAGGGAGGTGTTCAGATATCTTTTCTCTGCTCCAGCTAGCAGGACATTTAAGATTCTTTTCGGCACCAGTCTTTTCTTAGTTAAAATATTTTCTAAAGCTGACTTTTCTCCTGAAAACCACATTGCTAGCTGGTAGCTGTGTTTCGTTGTGTAACAGCTGCTCACATGTTGTGGCACTTTCCATAATCAGGATCAGGCAACAGATTACCACAATTTTAAGACAAATCTGTGGAATTGCTGCATCAACTGAGAGTGAAAAGGGAAAAGAGCAGTGAGTGTGGAGAACCAGTCCTTGAGACAGCAAAAGCAGAAGTGCATTCTGTGAGGTGATCTAACCGAGCTCAGACCACCCTAACCCCGTATTTTTACTGTGGTTTTCGTTTGCACTGTCTTGTGTTATATATCAGATAATGCCTTATAATCATACAGGAGGTATGTGACTGTATTCCTGAAGGCATTCTGGTGAAACAGAAATCGGAAGCAATTCTGATCTGGTGTTTTAAGGACTTGGAAGTTGACAACCCCCTGGAATTCAACCTGAAGTGCTTAGCACACAAGGAGCACTCCTGCTGCATGCACCACTGCACAGCAGCTGGGCAGGACAGTGATCGAGGCAAACAAACATGGGGGGATGGATTAAAGAGTGTTGCACTGGTAGTTCAAGGTAACTGAAAATGCAGCAAAACATTTGGACAAATACTTTGGGATGATTTTAGGTGGCAGCAGCAGAGAGCCCACTCAGATAACTCAAACGAAGGGTTGAGATGCCTGATCTGCATCCGAGCTCAGACACAGCTCTGGTTACGGGCCTTCTCTTTGGGCTCTCAGCAGGCTGCGGTGCTGAAGACATGATAAAAGTCCTGTCCTGCAGTTAGGATAGGGCCATGTGATGTAGAACAAGAAACTTCCTTTTCCGCCAGTAATCTTCCAAACTGAGTCTAGTCTTGACCCGGAGGATCTTCGTTGTGTGGATATCAAGACTGTTTCAATTGAAAAAAAAACCTTAGTGAGAACTACAATTTCTTGTGTAGCCGATTAATGAAATCCAAGGCTTTCTGTGAATAGAGCTGAACTGTGACATGCTTGAGTTAAAAGACTTCTCCATGTAAAAGGAAGCTTTGTTTACTGCTGTCATTACTTGAAAATTAGAGTTATCCCCGTTCTTTTGTTTTCCCTTCCAGATCTGACTTTTAAAATACTTTTTTAATAGTATGTGAGGTAGTGTGCAAATCTACGCATTGGGATTAGTATACATTCTCATGTTCTCTAACTCAAGGCAAGGTACTGACAAAGTATATATCAGACCATCAAGAGATAAAATAGAGAAGAAGGAAGGGTGAAGACAAAGTATTCCCAACTGCATTGCCTTGTGTAAGTAGTTCTCTCAAAACAATTTTTTACCACCTTGAGGGCCATGGTAAGTAACTGTAGCACCATGTAAGAAGTAAGTTTAGATATACAATTTATTTAAAAAATAAATATATTTAAATATGAAAATTACTATAGAGAGATACACAGAAATAAAGAAAAGGACACTTGACTACTGCTCCTTCTCTCAAAAATTAGGATGCTGTTCACCCTGTGTACTATGCAAAAGACAGCCTCTCTGTGGTTTTTAGTATATCTACAGCACTGGTGATTTACTTTTTATATAAGCATGACAAATTTACATGTTCTGTTACTGAATAGGTCATTGATTTAGTCATACATATAACCACTTATTTTGAATATAACCCGAGTTTTTACTCAGGGTAAAACATTGTCTTCACCTAACTGTTAAGAGCTCTTTTTTTATTGTTAAATTCATTAAGACTTTGTGATACCTATACTCCAAATAGCATATTAACTCTTTAATATGTTACTAATCTGTTGGAACCTGATGAGACATTTTGAGACAAAATAGTACGCTTTGTCATCTAGAACAGCTCTTTTTCTGACACTGAGGCTTAAACTTCTATTAAAATGCAGCCTGATCACCCTTTATTCAGCCACGTAAATAGAATTCACACACACAGTTTATTAACTACATGTGAGCTGAGACCAGAGGAACTAGCCATTGATCAGTTAGGACAGATGAGAAATTTGGGATAACTGATTTGCTAAACAGCCATTGAGAGTTAACACTGTGATGACAGTGCTGGTCATTTTTCTGAAAATAATACTTTTTTTCTTAATAATAAGTGGTTTTCTTTAGCCTACAGATGGAATGTAGAACCAAACCTGTTCTCAAATGAAAATTCTGCAGTAACTTACTTAAGAAAACCAACCTTATTTTCAGGCTGTGCCAAATTACCACATTTTATTATGGTATCTAGCAGCCACATTTTTTCGTAGTCAATTCAATATTTTTGTTCAAGTTTAAGTTGATTACTTGGAAAATGAATGAAAAACATTTTTTTTTAACTGAATTTCAAGGCAGCTGGCTGCTTAACAGGAAAGCTGAGTAGCAGACTAGTAATGCTTGAGAGGTTCTCCAGAATCTTGAAACCATCCAAAAGTATGATGAGTATAAATTTTTACAAGTTTTATGTAATTATGCATGACATTTAATAGAAATCTTCTAAAGTGGCTAGCTGAAGCTTATCTGAGCTGAAGTGAAATTAACCATTAAGAGTACACTTCAAAAGAAACCCTCCTTGTTTTGCACATCTGATATTACAACACTAATTTTGACAAAGACAATGAAACTGTAACTAAAATAAGCTGCAAAATAGAAGATATTTTTAATTAGCTATTTGATAAGTTTAGTTTTGTTCTATTTTTTTATCCTTATTTTACCTTGCTAAAATCTTAGTCTTTGATGCAGGATCACTCTTTTGACGCCATTCTCTTAATATTTTCCTTTACAGGCCTTTGATACATTAAAGCAAGTTGTTCTGATTGCATTCTTTAAAAAATGGAGCTGTTTTTCTCAGTCTTCATTAGTTTGATGTCCGAACGACAATGGACCAGAATGAGAGTCTACAGAAATAGGTTTTACATTCAGTATGATTAGGTAACAGAATCAGAATGCTATTGCTTCATGCACATTTTTTGCAGCCAAAATTCCACTAGGAATTTTAAAATAGAGCTGTCTCTATCATAAAAAGAAATCATTTAACCTCAGACAGGGCCTATCATTTAATGATCCAAAGATACTACATAAATTTAAACAAAATGCCAAAAATACAAATAGTTGAAAACATTTTACTGATACCAATGTTTAATTAGTTTGAAGCAGAGCTTATGTACAAGAAAACATTAGCCTTCATGGAATACATTTGTGAAGATTCTGCATAACCTTCAGTTCTGTTACAATAGAACAAGCTAAACTATTGAAAGCATTCCTGTCCCCTTTCATCAAATATTCCCATAGAAAATTCTAAAGCTAATTACACAGTGTAAATTGTTTATTACAGTTCTTCTTGAATTTAAATAGTGAAAAAAAAATCAATGAGAAAGTTAAATAACCTAACTTCACCCTTCTATTATGAAGCTTATTACCTTTGCCTCTAATACCAGCAATAAAGTTAATATCAGCAGTCAGAAAATGTAGGAGTATTAATAGTGGAAGAGGTTTGAAGGTTCATAGAATGGTTTACTGAAGAAAATCAGAGTGGATTTTATGAAATAATGGCTAGGGCTAGAATATGGAAAATACTATTGCTAAATGATTTGAGGTGAGTCACTAATGGAAGGGATTTTTGGTAATTATGCATCGGCACTAGTGAAGAGAACAATTGTGCAATTAAAATAGTTCTTAAAATAGTACATAATCACGGAGGGGCTTTTTTTAGGCCTGTTAATAGTAACGCTAGTAACAGCTGACACAGCTAGGCTTCCAAGTCTAGGGGTGAGGGAACCTGTGCTTGTGTGGGCACATGTCCTATGCATGTGTCCGACTTGACGAACTGTGAGTGTACACACCAAGTGTAATGGCACTACAAGGTAAGATTGTCTGCCAAACTCTCCTGTTTCAGAGGACCTTGTTACGTTTTTCACCTTATTATTCCATAAACTTCTGCGGAACTCTGTTGTTCTGGCTACTTTGTCTATCTACCATGAGAATATGTGTCAAATTACAGTTGCAATTGCTGCTTCTAAAAGCTCTTGTGCTGTAATTTTCTTATAACAGCAACCATGCTTAAGAGCAGAAGTTTGTTTGGGGCCTGTAATAGAAGTGAGTGACCCTCATTTTCCTCAAGAAGTCTAAAGCCCACATGGAAAACGCCATTAATTTCCTATTCAGCATTATCTTGTCTTCCCTGTCCCTTCTCAAAGCGAAGTGGATATTTTCTTATTCTGAAAAATCATTCTTCTACACTTTCAGGTTTAGAGCCATAAGGACCTGTGAATATCAATTAGTACATTGGCCTCCATCGGTACTGTCGGCAGGCCTGAAGAAAGTTTCTTCCAAATTCCTGCTCAGGACTTTGGAGGCAGTAAAAAAGTGCTTCCAAAACAGCTCATCTGAGGTTTGCTAATGCCCTGTACAAACTCAAGAACAAAGTCTTGAGAGATTAATTAGTGCCACATGTATACTAAAGCAGCGCAGTTCACAAGTTCACTTGAAGCCTTGTAACTTTCATTTAAGGTACTGCAAATTATTCAAATTTAACAGCTGCTGTTAGTAAATACTAAGTAATTTGACTTAAATTCTTCCTGAAATACGTTGGCACAAGTCCCAGTTATTTATTTGGGCCATGTCTATGCTGTGGTGAAGGTTAGCCTTCTAGCAGACATCAGCCACCTCTGCAGCTGTGGCAAATGCTTTGTTTGGTGGGTATTTTTCCAGAAGTGAAACTTTTTAGGTTAACGTAAAGTTACACTTACTCACTGTAAAGTCCTTCCATGGGCATGCTGTTATTCCTTTGAAATAATATGTGCAAAGATAAAACCTAAACCAAGTTTCATATTTTACAGCCACATTTACCTACTTCGTGTGGGTGTCGGAGCAGACTTAAGGCGGTAAGAAGACACTAAATAAAGAAAACAATGGTGACATTTTAATGCCAGCTGTTATGCAGGGTTCTACAGCTAACACCAACTGGAAAAATGCAGCTCTTACCATATTTCATTGAGTCAACTGTACAACTGAAAGCTTTATAAATGTCAAAATTTAAAATTCAAAATTACAAGGCAGCCTGGTGTATGCACACTAGGACTGTGTGTGTGGTGGGGTGGGAGGGGCTGCAATATATGTGGAAAGAGGGAGTTGAAAACAGAAAGGTATAATTCTGTAAGGAAGACCATTTTCACATTTAAAACATGCTTGACTCCCTCCTCCAGTGATACTGAAATGTATTCTATTTTCTGCCCTAAATGTATTAAATTCCTTCTTTTGAATGAATGAATGAATGAATTTAATATATCCCATCACAACACCGGGTTTTCTAGGTTAATCGACTCAGGATCTTTTAGGCACCTCTTGAGGAAAAGCTCTGTACTCTGATGATCATCAGTGCAGCTCGTCTCTGCTCCCATTCCAGGTGGTGCTTATGCAGCATTGTCCGAACAATGTCTGCAGTTAACAACACTCCAATCAGACCACCTCCATAAAGGGACAAGAGGAGGAGGATGCTGGGAATAACTAATTCAACTTCACAGCTGATATCAGTGCCTGGCTGGGGTCTTCAAAGCAGTGGTAAGTAGGCTTGCTAGCAGTGAGCTCAGGTTTAACATTCAGCGGAAATATACCTGACATTCAATACATCTTCCTCGAACATGATGGACCTGTATTATATGCAGCATTCCAGATGATATATTAGGAGTGCCTGCTCCAATGACATTAATACTTCCATATTTCTTTGTGAAATACCTTGCCTGAAAAATCCTAGGATTGCTTTTGACATTTTCATGGCTACTTCACGGAGATGGTTCATAGTAATCTTATAATTGACTAATACACCTAGATCTTGCTCTTCCTCTGACATTTCCAACTAATGACTTCCCATGTGAAGGAGGAAATTCTTGTTATTAATCCCTAAATGCATGACCTTGCACTTTGCTATGAAATCTCATGCCTTTTCCTTGTTCCAGTTCTCAACGTCTTTTTTTTTTTTTTTCAGAGTAAGATTCTGATCTTTTCCTGTATCGACAGTATCTCTATTCTACATAATCAACAGAATTAGCAGGCTGAATTTAGTACCAGGGTCCTGAATGAGAATGTTTAAGTCAGAACTGAAGACTAACCCTTCAGAAACTTTGTTTGTAACTGCCTTTGAACCTGATAGGCCACTTTTTAATGTGAGCTATTGTTGTCTCTCTTTCAGTTTGTTCCCTTCCTAAGTTAAACAGATTTTCTTAGTCTAGCAAATCCTTATCAAATAAATGTCCTTGATTTTTTTCAAAGAAAGATATCAGATAAATGTCACAACCTACATGTGCTAAAACCATGTTTGCTTTTTGTTCTGCTTGTCATTTACTGATTCTTTCTTTCAACATTTGTTCTGTAGTTCTGGGTACTCAATAAAGAAGTTCATAACATCCAAGATAATTTCTCTACCCTTTCTAAATCATTTTATTCTCAGAATGTAAGATATAGTCCACAGTGTGATCTGTTGTCTAAAAATCCTTGCTAGTCAGTTTTGCACCGTTGGGTGTTGAAAACCAGGGGCACCCAAACCATCCTGCAGATTGCTTGCACAAAAGGCTACTTTTGTGCAGAAGCCTGGCTGGCCCAGTGCTGGTTAACTCCTTTTGAGATAAAAACACAACAACTTTGCTCAGGCAGNTAGCAGCCACATTTTTTCGTAGTCAATTCAATATTTTTGCTCAAGTTTAAGTTGATTACTTGGAAAATGAATGAAAAACATTTTTTTTTAACTGAATTTCAAGGCAGCTGGCTGCTTAACAGGAAAGCTGAGTAGCAGACTAGTAATGCTTGAGAGGTTCTCCAGAATCTTGAAACCATCCAAAAGTATGATGAGTATAAATTTTTACAAGTTTTATGTAATTATGCATGACATTTAATAGAAATCTTCTAAAGTGGCTAGCTGAAGCTTATCTGAGCTGAAGTGAAATTAACCATTAAGAGTACACTTCAAAAGAAACCCTCCTTGTTTTGCACATCTGATATTACAACACTAATTTTGACAAAGACAATGAAACTGTAACTAAAATAAGCTGCAAAATAGAAGATATTTTTAATTAGCTATTTGATAAGTTTAGTTTTGTTCTATTTTTTTATCCTTATTTTACCTTGCTAAAATCTTAGTCTTTGATGCAGGTACTCTCTTTTGACGCCATTCTCATTTTCCTTTACAGGCCTTTGATACATTAAAGCAAGTTGTTCTGATTGCATTCTTTAAAAAATGGAGCTGTTTTTCTCAGTCTTCATTAGTTTGATGTCCGAACGACAATGGACCAGAATGAGAGTCTACAGAAATAGGTTTTACATTCAGTATGATTAGGTAACAGAATCAGAATGCTATTGCTTCATGCACATTTTTTGCAGCCAAAATTCCACTAGGAATTTTAAAATAGAGCTGTCTCTATCATAAAAAGAAATCATTTAACCTCAGACAGGGCCTATCATTTAATGATCCAAAGATACTACATAAATTTAAACAAAATGCCAAAAATACAAATAGTTGAAAACATTTTACTGATACCAATGTTTAATTAGTTTGAAGCAGAGCTTATGTACAAGAAAACATTAGCCTTCATGGAATACATTTGTGAAGATTCTGCATAACCTTCAGTTCTGTTACAATAGAACAAGCTAAACTATTGAAAGCATTCCTGTCCCCTTTCATCAAATATTCCCATAGAAAATTCTAAAGCTAATTACACAGTGTAAATTGTTTATTACAGTTCTTCTTGAATTTAAATAGTGAAAAAAAAATCAATGAGAAAGTTAAATAACCTAACTTCACCCTTCTATTATGAAGCTTATTACCTTTGCCTCTAATACCAGCAATAAAGTTAATATCAGCAGTCAGAAAATGTAGGAGTATTAATAGTGGAAGAGGTTTGAAGGTTCATAGAATGGTTTACTGAAGAAAATCAGAGTGGATTTTATGAAATAATGGCTAGGGCTAGAATATGGAAAATACTATTGCTAAATGATTTGAGGTGAGTCACTAATGGAAGGGATTTTTGGTAATTATGCATCGGCACTAGTGAAGAGAACAATTGTGCAATTAAAATAGTTCTTAAAATAGTACATAATCACGGAGGGGCTTTTTTTAGGCCTGTTAATAGTAACGCTAGTAACAGCTGACACAGCTAGGCTTCCAAGTCTAGGGGTGAGGGAACCTGTGCTTGTGTGGGCACATGTCCTATGCATGTGTCCGACTTGACGAACTGTGAGTGTACACACCAAGTGTAATGGCACTACAAGGTAAGATTGTCTGCCAAACTCTCCTGTTTCAGAGGACCTTGTTACGTTTTTCACCTTATTATTCCATAAACTTCTGCGGAACTCTGTTGTTCTGGCTACTTTGTCTATCTACCATGAGAATATGTGTCAAATTACAGTTGCAATTGCTGCTTCTAAAAGCTCTTGTGCTGTAATTTTCTTATAACAGCAACCATGCTTAAGAGCAGAAGTTTGTTTGGGGCCTGTAATAGAAGTGAGTGACCCTCATTTTCCTCAAGAAGTCTAAAGCCCACATGGAAAACGCCATTAATTTCCTATTCAGCATTATCTTGTCTTCCCTGTCCCTTCTCAAAGCGAAGTGGATATTTTCTTATTCTGAAAAATCATTCTTCTACACTTTCAGGTTTAGAGCCATAAGGACCTGTGAATATCAATTAGTACATTGGCCTCCATCGGTACTGTCGGCAGGCCTGAAGAAAGTTTCTTCCAAATTCCTGCTCAGGACTTTGGAGGCAGTAAAAAAGTGCTTCCAAAACAGCTCATCTGAGGTTTGCTAATGCCCTGTACAAACTCAAGAACAAAGTCTTGAGAGATTAATTAGTGCCACATGTATACTAAAGCAGCGCAGTTCACAAGTTCACTTGAAGCCTTGTAACTTTCATTTAAGGTACTGCAAATTATTCAAATTTAACAGCTGCTGTTAGTAAATACTAAGTAATTTGACTTAAATTCTTCCTGAAATACGTTGGCACAAGTCCCAGTTATTTATTTGGGCCATGTCTATGCTGTGGTGAAGGTTAGCCTTCTAGCAGACATCAGCCACCTCTGCAGCTGTGGCAAATGCTTTGTTTGGTGGGTATTTTTCCAGAAGTGAAACTTTTTAGGTTAACGTAAAGTTACACTTACTCACTGTAAAGTCCTTCCATGGGCATGCTGTTATTCCTTTGAAATAATATGTGCAAAGATAAAACCTAAACCAAGTTTCATATTTTACAGCCACATTTACCTACTTCGTGTGGGTGTCGGAGCAGACTTAAGGCGGTAAGAAGACACTAAATAAAGAAAACAATGGTGACATTTTAATGCCAGCTGTTATGCAGGGTTCTACAGCTAACACCAACTGGAAAAATGCAGCTCTTACCATATTTCATTGAGTCAACTGTACAACTGAAAGCTTTATAAATGTCAAAATTTAAAATTCAAAATTACAAGGCAGCCTGGTGTATGCACACTAGGACTGTGTGTGTGGTGGGGTGGGAGGGGCTGCAATATATGTGGAAAGAGGGAGTTGAAAACAGAAAGGTATAATTCTGTAAGGAAGACCATTTTCACATTTAAAACATGCTTGACTCCCTCCTCCAGTGATACTGAAATGTATTCTATTTTCTGCCCTAAATGTATTAAATTCCTTCTTTTGAATGAATGAATGAATGAATTTAATATATCCCATCACAACACCGGGTTTTCTAGGTTAATCGACTCAGGATCTTTTAGGCACCTCTTGAGGAAAAGCTCTGTACTCTGATGATCATCAGTGCAGCTCGTCTCTGCTCCCATTCCAGGTGGTGCTTATGCAGCATTGTCCGAACAATGTCTGCAGTTAACAACACTCCAATCAGACCACCTCCATAAAGGGACAAGAGGAGGAGGATGCTGGGAATAACTAATTCAACTTCACAGCTGATATCAGTGCCTGGCTGGGGTCTTCAAAGCAGTGGTAAGTAGGCTTGCTAGCAGTGAGCTCAGGTTTAACATTCAGCGGAAATATACCTGACATTCAATACATCTTCCTCGAACATGATGGACCTGTATTATATGCAGCATTCCAGATGATATATTAGGAGTGCCTGCTCCAATGACATTAATACTTCCATATTTCTTTGTGAAATACCTTGCCTGAAAAATCCTAGGATTGCTTTTGACATTTTCATGGCTACTTCACGGAGATGGTTCATAGTAATCTTATAATTGACTAATACACCTAGATCTTGCTCTTCCTCTGACATTTCCAACTAATGACTTCCCATGTGAAGGAGGAAATTCTTGTTATTAATCCCTAAATGCATGACCTTGCACTTTGCTATGAAATCTCATGCCTTTTCCTTGTTCCAGTTCTCAACGTCTTTTTTTTTTTTTTTTTCAGAGTAAGATTCTGATCTTTTCCTGTATCGACAGTATCTCTATTCTACATAATCAACAGAATTAGCAGGCTGAATTTAGTACCAGGGTCCTGAATGAGAATGTTTAAGTCAGAACTGAAGACTAACCCTTCAGAAACTTTGTTTGTAACTGCCTTTGAACCTGATAGGCCACTTTTTAATGTGAGCTATTGTTGTCTCTCTTTCAGTTTGTTCCCTTCCTAAGTTAAACAGATTTTCTTAGTCTAGCAAATCCTTATCAAATAAATGTCCTTGATTTTTTTCAAAGAAAGATATCAGATAAATGTCACAACCTACATGTGCTAAAACCATGTTTGCTTTTTGTTCTGCTTGTCATTTACTGATTCTTTCTTTCAACATTTGTTCTGTAGTTCTGGGTACTCAATAAAGAAGTTCATAACATCCAAGATAATTTCTCTACCCTTTCTAAATCATTTTATTCTCAGAATGTAAGATATAGTCCACAGTGTGATCTGTTGTCTAAAAATCCTTGCTAGTCAGTTTTGCACCGTTGGGTGTTGAAAACCAGGGGCACCCAAACCATCCTGCAGATTGCTTGCACAAAAGGCTACTTTTGTGCAGAAGCCTGGCTGGCCCAGTGCTGGTTAACTCCTTTTGAGATAAAAACACAACAACTTTGCTCAGGCAGTTGTGTCACTTTGTGAGCATGTGGAGGTGGGCTAAGCAAACTGGTTTGCTCCCGACCCCAGATGGAGTAACTGAATAACTCCCTTAGCGTAGGATGTTCAGGAAGCCCTGGGTGGAAAAGCACTTTTTTCACTCACCACAGGAAGACCTATTACAATTCCATAAAATGTTCAGCTCTTTTAAAGATACGGATGTTCTTGAGCACCATATTAACTATACGTACCATTCCTCTGTATGCCCAAAGGATATGTCTTTATGGCAGTGAGATTCTTGACCATTCATATCTTTCCCTGTCAAAGGAAAGGGAAATTCTGGTCTTAGCCTTACCACATACAGGTCAATTTAATTGGTCCCCAGATGATATTACATGATTCAAGATGAAGTGGAACTTGTTTGCACTGCAGTTCATCTGGAATCATGGTATTTGTGTGAAGTGAACCTGAAAAGCTAGGTGAAATGTACAGGTTGCAAACTCTAGATAGCAAGCTCTGGATCACTAAAATCACATCTGTTGAAGGTGTGCATCGCATTAGGTTATACTATACACAGAACTTACTTGTATGCTGTATGCACTTTGGTGGACCAACCACCCCCACCCCACCCCTCCCCCCTTTTCCTCCACAAGCTATTTTTTTGTCAAATAAAATTGTTTTACAATAAAATTCTGAATAGGGATTATGTGTAAAATGTAATTAGACAGAAACAATCTGATGAAGATATGACATCAGCCAGAGGAAAAACAAAAAAAACATCAAGAAACCAAAAAACTATACCTCTTCAGAAAGCAGTCAGCTATATGTTATGCTTCTTTACAGCTTACGTATGTTCTGGCTGAGTTAGAATTTCTGAATAGAAGAATAAAGACTTGAGTTATCTCTAATTATGATTTAGTATGCAAGTCATTTAAGTATCTGAGCCACTCTTGTAGTTTAAAATGACTGTTTTGCTAGATAATATACTCTTTCTCTATTCACTGCAGTGATATTACTTAAACATGAGTTTTTAACATAAGAAATGCAATGAAATAGTGCATATTTCTTTACTATTTTATTTTAGGATGTTAAGAAAGAATAAACTGCTACCTATATTCATGGAATGAAAAAAAGGCACTTGCTTTACATGAAAGGATAGCCTGAACAAGCTTTCTACTGAGTAACTTTGAAATATTTTATGTTCTTTATTTATTACTGTAAGATATCAAGTTTTTGTTAAACAGCTCAGAAATGTAAATGTACAATCTCCCCCACCCTCCTTGCCTGCCCCAAGGTGTCTATGATTTCCTACAGGCAGATATTAGGATTATGGAAAACGACGAAGAAAATTAATTAAAAATTGAATATACACCAAGGGTTATAATTTACAGCCCATCAGGTTAAAAATATTTTCCTTAGTTCATAACATGTTCCACATGTGTGGTAAAATTCAAGAAAATTAGTCTCAGCCCTATATATTATATTTCACTTTTTCATTAAAAAGTTGCTTAAATGCTTTCATTAAGAGGAACATTTATTTAGATATTAAAGGAAATTATGTTGAAAATGTAAATGATCTATTTGACACCAAAAGGGGAAAGAGGCAGTAACAATTTTAATTAAAAATTCAATCCTAACAGGGTTTGCCCTCGTCAACTTAGAAATATTGCACAGACACTTTATTAAATTACATAGTATCTGGTAAAAAGCTATTCACTATCTTATGTGCTGAATCATCCTTCTCTACAGCAGATCCAGTTTCTATGAAAGTCGGTGGCAAAACTCTGACTCTAGAAGGTAACAGATCGAATTTATGACTTCACAGTAGTTCCCTCAATGGGGTGAAATGATGTGTCTGGGCTTGTTTGGATCTACAAGGGAAAAAGAGGAATGTGACATACACAGATATGCTTATTGTCCTCTGTGCCATTCTCTGGCCTTCCCTACCAAGAGTATAAATGGGGCACACCTGCTTTTTTCCTCTCTCCAGAGCGGACAGAGAGAGACAGAAAAGTGGAGCAGCTAAAGCACATTATTTTTCATTTATGCTGTAATGGTGTTTGTTTTGCCTGTCTTGTTTAGAGGAAGGATAATACTTGCTTACTGGAAGGAACCGTCAGCAGCATACTAATTTGGAGTTAGCAGAGGAAGATGCAGCAAACTGAAGAAGCTGTGGGTATGTTTGGAGGCATTTGAAATTTCAGGGTTGGAATACAATTAATGATTGATGCAGGAAGGGATCTCTGTCCCTGCTTATGTTCATGTGTGGCAAAAGCATTTGGTCTCAGTGTGAATCTCGCGTGGCTAAACAAGCTGTTTCTCTCCCTGTTTCTGCCATTGACCTTGGCATATGTCTTGTGTAAGTACTTTTGCTTCAACGTGGATTTTTTTTTCCCCTTCTTTTCTTAGCTTTTATCTATCTTATCATTTGAACTGTAAGGCTTAGGAGAAGGAGTGTCTCATGGTAGGTGTAGTTACACTGCACAATGAAAATCTCTTATTAGATAGGACCTATATATGGAGCTGTAATATCAATAATTAATAATAAGCAACCCTGGATCATGAACTGTGCCTGATTCCTGATTCATTAGAACTAAACTTTACCCTAACTGGGTCCTGAGATCCCTGTAGACAGGCCATACAAACCTACTTACAGCCCTACCAGCTGTTTGACTAGTTCATTTTATCATCTGATTTAATCTTTCCAGAACTAAATGACCTTGTGCACATCAGCAGAGGAAATAGATTGACATCAGCAAAAACTAGGGCAGTATGAGCTGGTACCCTAGCTGGTAAAATATCATCCAAGGAATTCTTAATTCCTGAAGCAGTTGGTAATGCAGTATAAATCGAATAAAATTGTCACAGGACATGGAAGTGACTCTCATTTTTGTACTTTGAAGGGATGAACCATTCCTTCTATATTCAGGCAGACTAAATACACAGCTCTAATGCTTCTTTTTGTCAAAATTTCTTAGCAGCAAATCCAACAACTAGGAAACAGTGGAAAGCAGAAAGAATGTGGATGTCTATAATCAGCCCACCTGCCTGATCCTCATGTCTTGACTTGACAAAAACTATGTTTTTTCTCCCCCCCCCCAATTAAAATCGTTTGGACAGTGAG
>VXBO01013324.1:232748-257365 GCA_013400135.1 Rhinoptilus africanus | reverse complement strand
CTTTCCTTTCCTTTTTCCCTTTTCTTTCTTTTTCTTTTCCCCTCTCCCTCTTCCCCTCTCTCTCCCTGTTCCTTTCTCTTTCCCTTCCCCTTTTGACTGCTTTTCCTTTGATCTTATTCTGTGGAAGGTTTTAACATTGGTAAAGTGTTTTTATCTCCACCCAGGGAAAGGGCAACAAGAGAAAGTATGTGTTTTGTTCTTGGAGCGGAGCCTGTGCTATCAGGGACTGTGCCATTTGGGAGATAACCCTGTCTTTGCTTCTTGAGCTCCATCTGAAAGGACAAAGTAAAAAGCCAGTGTTTTTGTGTGAGCTGCAGCCAGGGAATATACCATCGGGGAGCTGCCTGCATGCCTCGCTGGTACTGTGGTAGCGTAGGTGGAGATCCACGTACTACCTTGAACAAATGTATGTGTTTTGTTTTAGTTATTAAACTTGTCCTGTCCTGTCAGAAGGAATTCTTGAGGTGGTTGGTTTTGTTTTCCTCAGAAGTGTAACATATAAGCAAAGCATAAAACTCACACTGAAAACAAAAATAAAAACAAAACAAAAAAAAACCACCCCAAAGCCAGACATAGAGCCTGATTCCCCACTGTGATTTATTTTGGGACAATAATTTACATTGATGCACAGTGGATTTAATTTCTAGGAGCTCAAAGCAACTGGGTCTCTAAGTAAGCACCTCTAGTTCTTTGCCTGAGAATTTTTGAAAACAGAGACAAAGGAGTGCAAACCAATAAGCCTAAATTGTGTAAATTTACCTTGTAGTACTTTTTTCTAGTTGCAGATACTATGCATAATACAAGTCAGACATCATTAAGGCTTGTGTTTTTATCATTTTAGCACTTAATTTGTATTAATTTAGACTGTGGAAATGGTTAGTGATATTCACCATTCTTTTTCTTTAAAATTTTGTGTATTGTGAAGAAAACTTCTAAGTTTACTGAAAGTTCTGAGTTTACAAAAATTCAGACCAGGAGAAAAAGCAGGAAAGCTCATTTAGATAAAATAGAAAAAATATCCTCCAATAGTTAATAAAAATATGATCATTTTATACACCTGTATCCAAACTAATATCCTAGTATTTATATTATTTATACCGTAGCTGAAACAAACAAAGAAAACCAAGACTTTAAGCAAATATGCTTACTCCTGTAATGTTTCTTTGCAGAAAGGAGGTTTCTGGAAAGAAAAAAAAAATCTGACTTCTTTTCCTCGTGGAAACAGCATGGAAATTCTGAGCATTTAGAGATCTTTCTGCCACTGCTTATTAGAGCTGGTCAGACACTTGATAAATGTTCAAGTAGAAAACCAGAAATATCAAAAAGTAACTGTCAGTGCAAGCACAGCCATTAAGCTGTTGTTGTTCAGCCTTTTCATAGCTCCTATTTCAGCATTTCAAAATGGATTTTCATTATGAACTGGAATGAAAAGGCAAGATTTGGAAAAATCTGTTAAGAAAAAAATTGAGAAAAACGTTTGCTGAAAGCATGAAGAATTTTCATTTGTGTCATGCTTAAACCTTCTAATTTGTTTGTACAGCATTGTATATTAATGTATTAAACTTTTCTTAGAATAAAAGTTAAAACATAAGTACTCTAAACTGTAGGATTAACACAACAGATTTGTCATGAATCCAGTAAAAAATCATAATTATTCATTTGGAGTCTTTTCCACACAAGATTTCATCAAGATGATGATCCAAGAAACACTTTCATGTGATAAAACCGCACTGTTCAACTTTTCCTTCAAGAGTATTTCAAGTTGTACAAGCACACAAGCAGCACTTGAGAATGAAAATGGCTTGGCCTGTGGGAAACACCTTGTCTCATATTATTGAAGCAACAGCGGAAAATTAATGTCTCTCTCAGCAGTAACCCAGTCAGCAATGTGTGCTCTAAATGAAGTAGAAGGGGGAAGGGAGTATATGCCATGTATCATATTGATTGCACTTTTGTGTTATGACTCACTTCAACCTCTGTGCTGAAACCAACATGTATGAAATCTACCAATACTGAAATGGGCTTTTTTATTTTTTTTAAACTAAACTATAATTACACTATCTGATCCTGATATTATAATTACAACAGTTCAACTCCATTAGGAAAACCCTTTCATTTTAACTTCAAGATGGAGTTAAACTGAGTTAACTTAGCCAACATTCAAGAAGGGAACTAGAGAAAACTTAAAAGAAATGTTAATGTCACAGGGGTATTTAGGAGATGTTACATTTTATTCTGCTGTCAATAACTACCTGATAATTTTTGCATGTTTAGGAGTACCCAACCAGTAAATCTGTTGTTCAAGAACACTCAGTGAATTCAGTAAATCAGATTTTTTAAGGCTTTTTTTTTTTTCAGTGTCATATGAGCTCAAAAACATTGCAGTCAGTCTAATCGTGAGTGGTTGTTATAAGCCACTGAACAATGAGAAAGAAAGGTGTATCTGCACAGTTCTTTGCATGCCAATATATATAGTCTAGTTCTTTCCAATGCAGATGAATGTAAGCCAACTCAAAATCCAAAGCCATAAGCCATAATTAAAAATATGCAGCCTGGTTAACCAGGGAGTTTTTCCTCACACCCCTTGTGCTTATGGTGTCTCTAGACAACTCATTCCCTCTGTCTTTTCTGGGAGCAGGGAACGGGGAGATAAATCAGACAGCTCCAGCCCTTCTTTGCTCTTTAATATCTGTCTTAAGACTGTGACTCTTAGAGGAGTATCCAAGAAGAAGGAAAATCACTCACTACTCTTCCCCTGGTTCCCATGTGCTTGGAACTGCCTGAAGGAAATTGTTCATCCCTAATGGCTGCAGCACAGGCAAGACAGCTGTATCCTACCCTTAGACAGACTATGACTCTAAATGTAGCACATACTGGAGTGTTTTGGAGATTTTAATAGACAGATGTGGACTTTGAAAAAAGTACTACCTACAGGGACCAATACTCATAAACTGTAACAAGTTTACTTAGCTTTAAAGAACAACGCTAGTTTTCATCATTTGAGAAAAGGCATAAGATTTGTAGTTGCCTTAGTTTGTGGATTAAATCAATTCTCTCATGTGATGTAAAATAGATGTGAACCGAGGAATGAAATGTTTTTTTTCTTCCTAGGTGATTACAACATTAAGCAGCAGGGGTAGCTTCCTCACCTCCGATGACTCTTAGTAGTCACAAAGGGTCTGCAGAGAGGTATCGTGTTGTGCTGTTATCGAATCACAGAATGGTTTGGGTTGGAAGAATCCTTAAAGATCATCTAGTTCCAACCCTCCTGCCATGGCCAGGGACACTTTCCACTCAACCAGGTTACTCAAAGCCCCATCCAGCCTGGCCTTGAACACTTCCAAGGACGGGTCATCTGTAACTTCCCTGGGCAACCTGTTCCAGTCTCTCACCACCCTCACGGTAAAGAGTTTCTTCCTAATATCAAATCTGAATTTACCCTCTTACAGTTTAAAAAAGTTACCTCTTCCCCTGTCACTACACTCCCTGATAAAGAGTTCCTCCCCATGTTGCCTGTAGGCCCCCTTTAAGAACTGGAAGGCCACTATAAGGTCTCCCCAGAGCCTTTTCTTCTCTGGGCTGAACAACCCCAATTCTCTCAGCTTGTCTTCATGGAGAGGTGCTCCAGCCCTCTGATCATCTTCATGGCCCTCCTCTGGATCTGCTCCAACAGGTCAATGTCCTTCTTATGTTGGGGGCCACAGAGCTGGACACAGCACTCCAGGTGGGGTCTCACCAGAGCAGAGTNGGATGCAGTACTGCAGGTGGGATCTCACAAGAGCGGAGTAGAGGGGCAGAATCACCTTCCTCAGTCTGCTGGCCACGCTGCTTTTGATGCAGCTCAGGATGCACAGTCAGCTTTCTGGGCTGCAAGCACATATTGACAGCTTAAGTTGAGCTTCTCATCACCCAATACCCAGAGGTCCTTCTCCTCAGGGCTGCTCTCAAGCCATTGTCTGCACAGCCTGTGTCTGTGCTTGGGATTGCCCTGATTCACATGCAGGACCCTTCAGCTGGCTTTGTTGAACTTTATGAGACGGCGTGGGCCCACCTTTTAAGCCTGCCCAGGTCCTTCTGGATGACATCCTTTCCCTCCAGTATGTGAACTGCACCACACAGCTTGGTCTCATCAGCAAACTTNCCTTTCCCTCCAGTATGTGAACTGCACCACACAGCTTGGTGTCATCAGCAAACTTGCTGAGGGTGCACTCAATCCCATTATCAAAGTCACCAACAAAAATGTTAAACACCACAAGTCCCAATACCAACCCCTGAGGAATGTCACTCATCACTGGTCTCCACTTAGATGTTAAGCTGTTGACTGCAATTCTTTGAGTATGACCATCCAACCAATTCCTTATCCACCATATTGTCCATCCATTAAATCCATGTTTCTTCAATGTAGAGACAAGGATGTCGTGTGGGACAGTGTCAAATGCATTGCACAAGTCCAGGTAGATTGTGTCATTTGCTCTTCTCTTATCCACTAGTGCTGTAGCCCTGTTGTAGAGGGTCACCAAATTTGTCAGCCATGATTTGCCCTCAGTGAAGCCATACCAGCTGTCACTGATCACCTCCTTATTTTCCATGTGCCTTAACTTCCAGGAGGATCTGCTACATGATCTTGCTAAGCACAGAAGTGAGACTAACTCACCTGTAGTTCCTCGTGTCTTCCTTTTTACCTTTTTTAAAAAAGGATGTTATGTTTCCCCTTTTCCAGTCAGCAGGAACTTCACTGGACTGCCACAGCTTCACAAATATGATAGATAGTGGCTCAGCAACTTCATCTGCCAGTTCCCTCAGGACTCATGTATGTATCTCACCAGGTCCCATGGACTTGTGCACCTTCAGGTTCCTTGGATGGTTTTGAACCTGATCAGTGGGTGGTTCCTCATTCTCCCAGTGCCTGTCTTTGCCTCTGTGACTTGGGCAGTGTGGCTTGAACACTTGCCAGTGAAGAATGAGGCAAAAAAGTAATTGAGTACCTCAGCCTTCTCCATGTCCTGGGTAACTAGGTCTCCCATTTCCTTCCTGGAGAGGGCCCTCATTTTCCCTAGTCTTCCTTTTTTCACTAATGTACCTGTAGAAGCTTTTCTTGCTGCCCTTGACATCCCTGGCCAGATGAAACTCCATCAGGTTGTTAGCTTTCCTAACCTGATCCCTGGCTGCTCAGACAATTTCTCTGTAGTTCTCCCAGACTACCTGTCCTTGCTTCCACCCTCTGTAGGTTTCCTTCTTGTGTTTGAGTTTGTCCAAGAGCTCCTTGTTCATCCATGCAGGCCTTCTGATACTTTTGCCTGACTTCCTCTTTGCTGGGATGCATCACTCCTGAGCTTGGAGGAGGTGATCCTTGAATATTAACCAGCTTTCTTGGGTCCTTCTTCCCTCCAGGGTTTTATCCCTTGGTACTCTGCCAGGCAAGTGCCTCAAGAGGCCAAAGTCTACTCTCCTGAAATCCAGGGTAGTGAGCTGGCCTAAGGATCCTGAACTCTACCATCTAATGATCACCACAGCCAAGACTGCCCTTGAGCTTCATATTCCCCTCTAGACCCTCCTTGTTGGTGAGAACAAGGTCCAGCATAGAACCTCTCCTTGTTGGCTCCTCTATCACTTGGAGAAGGAAGTTATCATTGATACATTCCAGAAGCCTCCTGGGATTTCTTAGTCCTGATGCGCTATCCTTCCAGGGGATATCAGGGTGGTTGAGGTCCACCAGGAGGACCAGGGCTTGTGAGCGTCAGGCTGCTCCTATCTGTCTGTAGAGGGCCTCATCTACTCAGCCTTCCTGGTCAGGTGGCCTGCAGCAGACCCCCACTGTAATGTCGCCTGTCTCACCCTCCCTTTGATCCTGACCCATAAGCTCTTGGTCATCTAGTTGGAGTTCCGTGCACACCAACTGGTCATTAACATAGAGGGCAACACACCCCCACCCCCACCTCATCTCCCCTGCCTGTCCTTCCTAAAGAGCCTGTATCCTTCCATTCCAGTACACCAATCATAGAAGTCATCTCACCATATCTCTGTGATGTTAGTAAGATCATAGCCCTGCAGGTGTGTGCACATCTCTAATGCTTCTTATTTATTCCCCATGCTACATGCATTTGCATAGAAGCATTTAAGCTGTGCCCCTGATAAAGCTGACTTACTAACTGGAGTGGGTGGAATTCCTTTGTACTGCCCTCCAGGTGCTCTTCTCTTGACCTGTGGTCCTTCTTCCGTCTCTGGGGGTCTAACTGGCACTGGCATCAAACCAGTAGTCCAATGGTATAAGTAGCTGAACCTCTTGTGACACTAGTCCTACACCCATTTGTTGACTCGACAGATTCGACTGGCCCTTTCAAACCCCTTCCCTTTGACCAGGAGGACTGATGACACATTATAGCTGTTATTTACAGCTATGATGTCAAGCACCTCCACACATGCAAAGTTGTTTATATATTAAACTCATGCCAGCAGAAAGAAGAGCACACAGGAAGGCAGTTGAAAGTCATGTTTTATTCCTCTTCCCTGGCAGTGCTTCTGTCATACTGAAAGGAGTAGAATAAGATCAACAGCGTTACCACCATTGTACATGATCTTCATCTGTCTGAGGTGCCACAATGAAAAAACCAACTATTCCGTCAAAAAAGTGAACACATAAAAAGGTATTTCAAGTTTTCCTCAATTCTGCTAATGGTCAGGAAATGTCAAGCATGTTAATGTTGCTTAATGTAATTTAAAATTATAAATTTGGATAATCAAGCACCATATTTCTATGCCATTAGATTCTCTGGCTGTGCCTTTATCATTAGCAACAACATTTCACTGCCATAGAAAATGTAGGCAAAATGTTTGAAAGACTATGTTATTTTTATGTTACTTTTTAGATTATTTTGAAGCTGGACATAAGAATGCATGTATTTATGGGCAATAGACGTATTGAATTTTTTTCCTTCTGACTATGCCAATTTCTGTAACCGGATGATTCTTTCACATCATACTTCTTACTTCTTGTTAGTCTAATGGGGACAGAATTTTTTTTTTTTTAATTTGATACAAGTTCATGCTCATCTGTGTCTCAATATTTATTTCTCCCTCAAGTTTTTTTTCCATAAAGAAATATATTAACTCTTTGACCCTCACTATCATTCAGGTTTTTATTTTTTTTCTGTGTGTTTACTTTTGACAGTTGTTCTGCTTGGTACCTTTGCTGTTCTTTCTATTTCCTTTGTTCTCTTTCAGCCCCCTTTATATGAGTATTTTTTTAGTGCTCTCGAAAAATGCTCACCTACAATATCCTTAAAGCTTATACTGTTGCTATGATTCTCTAACTTTGAGACTTTAGGATTTTAAAGATTTCTAGGAGGGGGTTGCAATATATATTTTAAAACATTTTGTGAGATCTCTTTTTGCCATTCTCCTGTTAACAGCTGTCCTCCTGTTTCTGGATCCCCACTCATTTTGTTGAAATTTTTTTTTTTTTGACCTCACTACATAGCTTCTTTCAGCTGCTTCCCATATCTCACTTAGCTATTCTCATTAATTCTGAACTTTCTTTCCATTATATTGAATTCTAAAAATACCATTCTGTAATTTCACTGCCTTGGATAAAAATATTAAATGATTTGAAATTATCATGTATTAAGGTCAAAGGATGATAAACTGCCGTACTAGATAGAAACTTCTTAGTAAAATAATGTTTGACAATAGATGAGGTGTTTGTAAGTATATAGTGATTTTCCTAATACCTTCTTGTAGAGATCTGGGAGACTAGCTAGGAACGTTTGTGCTCATGTGTATATATATATGAAGAGGTATATTGGTATGATTACAATGTGTTTTCCTGTTTGAACAAATGAGTTTACCTTTTGGCAAAAAGATACAGAAAAGCAGATTTTCATCTGATGAAAATTAGCTATTTATTTTGTGTATATTTTTCCCTGACCTCTTTTTCTAAACAAAAAAATAGACAGGGAAAACGAAAACAACCAACCCCAAACCCAAAAGGTGTGATGCACAGTAAGCAAAGCTGCCCAGGTTTTTTCCATTCGTAGGCCCATGGTATATCAATCTGATTATCCACTGTGCCCTAATGAAGGCATAGGCATCCTGTAACCTGTGAGAAAAGCATGCCAGCTCTTCGTCTTGGCCAACACAGTGCCCTCCTCTCTGTCATGAAACACTGCATGGCCTCAGTAAATCATGGGTACAAGTAAGTTTACCGTATGGAATGTAGACTTCCCTTTGATGTTAGCTACAAAATAAAATGTACTGACTGTCTACATCAGGTAGGGACCATATACAGCGGTGTGAATGAAACTGCTGTGATAGAAAAGAAATTGTGCAGGAACAAGAAGCTGTCCTTGTGTTTTTGCCTGGTATAGACATTACCTTGCACTGTAGTGAACAGTTTCTTGTAGATTCTGAAGTCTTATTCCAGTTTAAGGAACATTATTACACTACCAAACGTATTTTTAATGCTTATGCAAACTGTCTGTCTCCCTAGCATACACCATTTATGCACCCAAGGCCTTGCAGCATTTTTTTCCATTATTATTTTAAAGTGTGATTGACTCCTTTTAAAAGTATAATGTTAAATTATTGGTTTTATAAAAGCATTGGACATTGAATTCTTACATTTATCCTTGGGCTTACTAGAGATGGCAGGGAGGTTCAGAACATCTCTATCTTACCCATGATTCAAACCTGATCTACAGGGATTGTCTTTTCTTTCTGAGTGAGAGATAATTCAGTCTGTAGAACTGAGCTTGACAGAAAATTTTTTTTCAATTATGTATGAAGTTTTGAGATATAGAATTCCATTCACTAGGGAGCATGGATAAAACCTGCAAAATTCAATTGCTTTAAAGATCTTTAAGACCTCAAAAGTTGGACTGGAGTCTTTTCTATTGAATGCCTAAAACTTCATCCAACAATATAGCTCAACTCACATTTGTATTACAAATGATTTATTGTGGTAAAATTAAATATATTTCTTTTCATGGAAGACCAGGAATCAAGTTATTTCTGGAGTTATAACCACCTCTTCCAGCAGGACATTATTTGGGGGAGTTTTTCCAACTTGTTGATTTTCGTATCAGACCCCTTCCTCTGTTCTTTATTCTGTGCAAGAAGATGCCAGCAATCAGTAAAGCTTTTAGTTTACAGTCCTAGAGACATCTATCTCTAGTGTGAATACAATCACAGACATGGAGAAACTGAAGCAAAATCCAAATCCTTTGATATGTGTGGTTCAGAGCCCAGGTATAGCCCAGCAGAGCCCAGCAGAGGGCCACAAAGATGATCAAAGGGCTGGAGCACCTCTGCTATGAGGACAGGCTGAAAGAGTTGGGGTTGTTCAGCCTGGAGAAGAGAAGGTTCTGAGACCTTACAGCGGCCTTATAGTACCTAAAGGGGGCCTACAGGAAGGTTGGGGAGGGACTCTGTGTCAGGGAGTGTTATGATAGGACACAGGGTAATGGCCTCAAACTGAAAGAGGGTAGATTTAGATTGGATATCAGGAAGAAATTCCTTACTGTGAGGATGGTGAGGCATTGGAACAGGTTGCCCAGGGAATTTGTGGATGCCTCTTCCCTAGAAGTGTCCAAGGCCAGGCTAGAAGCGGCTTTGAGCATCCTGGTCTGGTGGGAGGTGTCCCTGCCCAGGGCAGGGGGTTGGAACTAAATGATCTTTAAAGTCCCTTCAACCCAAACCATTCTGTGATTCTTGTGTTCCTGCTGTAGCGACTGTGCAGGGACTGTATTTTCTTGCATTAACTTTTATTGAAAAGTGGATGTATCTTCACATATTTTCTTCCTCAGTGGTGTTTTAATAATAAAAAGCAAATTAAATACGGATATCTATTTTTGGGTAAGAAATGCTAGCAATAAATAACTCCTCTCTATGTATGATCAGAGTGGTGGGAAAAGTACGGTAAAACAAAGGGTGTGAAAACTCCTACACTTTTTGAGCTTCCAAATCAATTATGGAGAGACAGTCACAAACAGCAAATTAAAGTAAATTAATAAAAAACCCCCAAATAAGCTCTGACCTTTCATACCAAACCTTCCTGACATTAAAGGACTCAGGCTGAGTCAGGAGATAAAACTGGTGTAGCCCTATCTTCTTTAATTACTGCAGTGTCAGTTCAATGGTTCTGTGAATAAAAAAGGCTTTTTTCTTTTTTCCCAACCTAACTGACATATCATCTTCCTTGGCCTGTTCACCCTCAGCAGAGAAAAACATGTTGGAGACTTCATGCATGAAGTGTGTGATATTTTGATGCTTTGATCTGACCGCTGTACACACAACTGGTTAGGGCAGAAGTGAAAACTCTTGAGTGTAGTATTCTAACAAAACAATGTGTGTTGTGCCTGTAAATATGTGTGCTTATGTGTAGATGAGCATATGCATTCATACGAACATATTGTCTTTATAATTTCAATATCTTTTATTTTTCTTTTATTTCTCATATCTTAAAAGCAACACATGTATTTTGGATCACTATCTATGAAGTCAAGTCCCCTTATGTGGCTCTTTGCCCCTCTTACATTTTCATTGACATGAATTTTTAAAAGTATGTATGAACTTTTAGAGCAACTCAAGGCTGGTGCATGAACTGTACATTTCACCGCTGCCTGTTTATCATCTTTATAAAATTTCTGCAGGTTACTCCCTTGACACATTGTTTAAACACAGTCCTGCATGAAAGCGTGTGTGCAGAAAGTTAACAATAAATGGAGAAAGGCTAAGAACTTCTCAGTCTATTGTATACTAATGGAGAGAAAGCAGTGAGTAATATTCACCTCTCCACACCCACCCCTGTTCATCGTTCATAGTTGAAAGTCTTCCTAAAAAGTGTAAAAAAAGAGCACAGACATGATACATTAACTATTTTTTCAGCTGCATTATCTGCATTTGATATGTGGCCAATATGAAGTTCACAAATAGATTTCAAACAGTATTATATATATTTAAATTAATATACGTTTAAGTGATATATACGTACATACATAATGTATACATTTAAATATTCAAAGCCAGGCTGGATGGGGCTTTGAGCAGCCTGGTCTAGTGGGAGGTGTCCCTGCCCAGAGCACAGAGGTTGGAACTAGATGTCTTTAAGGTCGCTTCCAACCTGAACCATTCTGTGATTCTGTGAAATTAAACTAAGACTAGAAAAAGTCTTAGGTGAAATCCTAGTGTGCTCCTAGGGAGATGCTGTCTCCCATAACATCCTCATAGGTAAGCTTAGGAAGTGTGGGTTAGACGAGTGGGCAGTGAGGTGGATTGAGAACTGGCTGAATGGCAGAGCTCAGAGGGTTGTGATCAACAACACAATCTAGTTGGAGGCCTGTAACTAGTGGTGTTCCCTGGGGGTCAGTATTGGGTCTGGTCTTCTATATATTCATCAGTGACCTGGATGAGGGGACAGAGTGCACCCTCAGCAAGTTCACTGATGACAAAAAATTGGGAGGGGGTGACTGACACACCGGAAGGCTGTGCTGCCATATAGACAGAACTAGACAGGCTGAAGAGTTGAGCAGAGAGGANCTCTCTTATGAGGAAAGGCTGAGAAACCTGGGTCTGTTTAGCCTGGAGAAGAGAAGACTGAGGGCGGTCTCATCAGTGCTTATAAATATCTAAAAGGTGGGTGTCAAGAGGATGGGGCCAGGCTCTTTTCAGTGGTGCCTAGTGACAAGACAAGGGGGCAACGGGCACAAAGTGGAACACAGGAAATTCCATCTGAACATAAGGAAAAACTTCTTTACTTTGAGGGTGCCAGAGCACTGGAACAGACTGCCCAGAGAGGTTGTGGAGTCTCCTTCTCTGGAGATATTCAATAACTGCTTGCATTCGTTCCTGTGCAACCTGCTATAGGTGAACCTGCTTTGGCAGGGGGGCTGGACTAGATGATCTCTGAAGGTCCCTTCCAGCCCCCACTATTCTGTGATTATGTGTGATTCTGTAAATCAGAATAATGTATTTAATGGTTAATGATGATCTAAGGCCTTCAACATTACCAGCTTATTCCTTTTAGTTAAAACAAAGCTCTCTCATCTCTGAAATAAGTAGTAGACTTTTATAATCTTATTCCTGGTGACTAAAGAGAGACATTGTGCAATGCATTAGTATCTATTAATAATATTATTAGCATTATGGACACTCGTTCAATAATTGAGGTGGGTAAATATATTTGGGAAGAACTTAACACACAGCTTGCATCTGAGCCCATATAGGTTTTCATAATGTGGTACTTTTTATTAGAAAATATTTTGGTTTGAATTGAGACTTAAATTCTCAAAGTCAAATAACATCAGAGTGTATGCTTTAACTCTTTATATATAAGTTAAATTTAAATTTATAAACTAAGTCAAATGCAAATATTATAACCATGGACAAAGTAAGATATAATTAGAAGTATATGAATAACGAATAACAACTGTTATTTCTATGTTTACGGGCATATTCTAAAATTCAAAGGGCAAAAGCTTGGTTTCTGCCTGCAATATAATGATCATGTGCAAAACTGAAGAACAGAACCAATTACCATGCTGGCTTGCACCAACTAACACAGAGTTGCCATTTTAAGGAACTAGCCATTATTAATCCATCTTTCTAATTGTCTCCTTTAAATTTGGCAGAGTCACACAGCAGTTACCTGGAAGAGCCTTTTGCTGTTGGCTGCCGTTTTCTGCTTAATAAGCATTCACCTGTTTATTAAGTTTTGTTTCTCTTGCTCCTAAGGAAGATGGTAATTCTAACACCCTAAAATGGACAGGCATGTGTCTCAGAGTCAACACTATTGTATACAGAATTTAGTGAAAGTAAAAGCAGTGATGTTCTGTTTCCTTTAGTAACAAATGACTTATGCTGGGACATTTTAATAGCTTTGTATTACCTTCTGACATGAGATCTATTAAGGTGTGACAGCTGCAGCTGTGTGCTTATAATCTCTTTCACCTCACTTTGTGTTTTGGGGAGGGGGAGGATATTGGATCAGGCGCACTCCCAGCTAATGGGATGAATCTGTTATTATTGGTACATGCACAGAAGACATTTCATTCGTTGCTTGATCTTCAGCCTATTGAGGTCACTAGAAAAAATCTATTGACTCAAGCGGTGCTGGATCAAGCTCTCAGAGAGCTGATAAATGTTATGTAGTCCTTGTCAAGAGTAAAAATGGAAAGCAAGTGTGAACTACAAAAAGCTGAACTACTACTTTCTGTGAAAAAAAAAGTCTACTTCCAACTTGTTTAAAACAGGGGAAGTCTTCAGCAACTAACAACAACTAGGGAATAATAATAAAGAAATCCTTTTTCTTAATTGTATTTTTTTTCCTGTTTTCCGTTCTTGATGTTTCTTATTGAACATTTCTTGCTGCCTCTTTTCTTAGGCACTTCCCAGAGTCTTCAGCTAACTTTCAGGCTACGAAACATGCCATTCAGTATTTTTTTACTCTTTAAAAAGGGGTATATTCCCTTCCCACCTTGGCCCTTTGTCTTCCCAGCTTCTGGGTTTTTGGTTTGGTTTGGTTTTGCTGGTTTTTTTGTTTGTTTGGTTTGGATTTTGCTATGACCTCTGTGCTATCTGCTTCTACTGGCAGTTTTATGTTAAATCAGCTGCCCTTTCTGTCTCAGTGGTTACATTGGGTCTCAGGAATGAAATGTCTTTGGAACACTGAATTTTTCAAATAATTCCATAAGTGACTTAAAAGTTCTGCAACTTCCACTCACTCCTAAATCATTTTCCCATAATTGTTACCACACATAATGGACAGCAACCTTTTTTAGTCATCCAATGAAAAGGAGGTATCCAGAAATTGAGAAATATGAAGAACAAATTCCTTTTTGTCTTAAAAAATTAAATAGGCTTTTGGTTCTCTGATAACATATCAAACTTAGCACTGTAACTATTAGCTATGAAAGTGAATTACTACTACTTCCATTAAAATTTTGTTTACAGTAAAGCATTCTTATGTCTTCTTTAGTCTAACCTAATTTCCAATGAAACCTGGAGTTGTACCCTTAACCTGAGCAATTTTTTTTCCAGTCTGCAGTGGTTCCTTTGTCTTTCAGCATCTACTGAAACATTTGAATCAGTGTTACAGACCTGTAACTCAAAGGTACCACACATAACAAATGAATCCACGGTGTTTAGCTGTGGTGTTCTGGGAATTATTTTGGTATGAATAGATAACTGGCACAAGTTAACCTGGAGGATGGTCAGGAGGTGACCTAATGCCATTAGCTTTAGTTTCTTGCAGACACAGACCATTTGCTTCCAAAGAAAAACAGCAAGACTTAAAAGCATGACTTAAAAGCATACCATTACAAGATCAGCATGAAAATCCTATTAAATCTCACAGCATGTAAAGATTATATGAAGGTTATCAATGTGCATATTATCATTTTCTCTGAACACACACACACATAAACACACACACTCACACAGAAACACACACACAGAGGCCAATATATAAATCTGTTCAGAAGGACTTTTGTTCTACACTAAGCAAAAAAAGGAGAAAAAAATCTCCTACTACCTTACAACCTGTAACTTTCTTCATTACCTACCATCACAAAATGGCAACTGGGTTGCACACTAAGCAATGTTACCTAACTTTGGATGCTACATTTTTAAAACAAAAGTGTATAACAGTAAGAGCCAGATTGCTCAACTATTGTTCTGTTGAGGTGCTGAAACACTTCGCAGTCATTGATTTATCTGTCTTCAGCAAGTATTAACATCTGCCGATAGATGCCTAGCTACATGAAAATAAAGTTTTATGCTGAGTACCAGGTGTGTACCATGGCCTACGCAAGACCCTTGGTTCCTGCAGGATCCATACTGGGAAGCTGTCAGAGTATGCTGCATTTCCCTTCCAATCTTGAGAGACAAGTTTTCTTTTCCACTTTTAAAACCAAGGTGCAGGGATACAGAGGACAGAGAGGGGTGGGGAAATGCATGACTGAGCTCCCACTTTAGATACAAATTTAAGTGTAATCTTGGGGATTCAAATCAGATGACACAAGAAATGTTGAGTATGATGGCAAATCGGATGGGTCTCAATGACAAAGCTAGCCTTCCTACTTCTCTGCTGTGATCCTCTCTAATGTTCTAATAACAGAAAGTAGTTCAGTGTTAAAATACATTCACAGACTTAAGTTCTTCTGCTACATTATAACTTTAAGTTAAAGTGAGAAGAATTTCCTACAGAAGAAACACCTCTCTTGTCAATTTACCAGCTTCCTATGAGAACAGGAATGTGAATCTGCCCATAGATGCAGCATCAAGAAATCTTTTTTCTTCACTGAGATTTAACTTTTTAAGATATTTCTACATAGCGTTAGTATTAATGAAAAAGAAGAAATAGCAGTGCTCAAAGTTCCTTGTACAGTTCTGCATGCATATTTCAATCCCGAACTGCACAAGATGCTCTTGATTATCTGTTGAAGAGAATCAGCCAATAGCATCAATATTTTGTGACAGCTACAAATAAAGGCTAAAATGAAACCATCAAACTGATTTTCACTAGCAGAAAATGAACACAGACATCTAGAATGTAACAGCTAATGTGTTAATCTTCTGCTTAACATCATCCTATATGTGTGTGTGTGTACTCTTGTACTTATGCAGTTATTTTTTTTTTAAGATATCAGCATTCATAAACTTCTCTGGAAAATAGATAAGAAGGCAGATCATGATAAGCACTGCTTTGGGTGTCAGTGGTAGAAACTGGGTGTGCTGCCAATATAAAGGTATTTAGAGTCTGTACACCAGTGCAGTGCCTGTTTTCCTCCTCCAAGAAACAGCTGTGTGTAGCCTTAGATTAATGGGAATGTGAAAACAGCAACCTTCAATTTTACACAGCTAATGTTTCATAAAATATCAAAGCATTTGAAGTAGTATCTAATGAACTACTGAGTACAGTCTTAGTTACTTTTATCTTTGTACGCAGGAGAAATTACCAAAACTTTTTGATTACTGTAAGATAAGTCTCTTCCTAAAATGATTCAGCAGTGCAATACATAACCATCTTATGAAACCCATTTAACACTGTTGTCCCTGAACACAGAATGAATTTCAATAATGTAGATAGAGTGAATTCATTTTTAAATATTGTCATGATTACAGGTCTAGCTGCACATCTGTTGTCCTTTTGGTCTCTGTAAGTGCATCCACTGAAGTACCAATTTTCAGGCTTTTACTAGTCCTAAACCAGAAATTATCTTAAATACAGTGCATGCATATCTATTGTACTTACTCATATGCAGAGGCCTGTGAGCAATGAGTGCAATGATCAGACAACAGTTAGTAACCAAATGGCATTTGTTTAAGTGAAGAAAGCAAGCAGATAAAAATGAATTTAAAAAGGAGGCAGCACACAAGGCTCTTTAAATAGTTGATTCTTTCATAGTGACCTAGAGTGGACCAGGATTTTAAAATAAACTTTAAAAGCCTTTGTGGGTGTGTACCCATATTTCTGTCTATTATTCATCTACTTGAGAAAAAGGAAGAAGTCTTTTAATTTCCAGTGCTTTACATTTTTAGCGCTTTTGTTTCCACTGTTCTGACAGCAAGTGGGACAACAGGTAGATGGATGGATGGGGACAACCTAAAATTACGAAAGCTAAGAATAAATCAATTTGCTTGAAAATTGGCTTACCTTACTGCCATTGAGGATTTTCCAGTTAGCTTTCTTACATCTCATATTAAACCACCTCAGTAATTTAAACAGCAGATGGTTTTCATAAATTTATAAAGTAATTTTAATTCCATTATCACTGTATTCTTGAATACAGGTTATATTCTTCTAAGTTTTTTAGCTAGATCCCGAAACAGTTGTTTTTTTCAGGATAGGTGGTAACCATTGAAATTTTAACAGTATGTTATACATTATACCTCTACAGATCTTTTCCGCACTTTGAGAATATCTTACTGCCATGTTCTAGACAATATGGATAGAAAGTGATGCATCTGCACTCACTTCAAAGTGCTATTGATTTTATTTTTTTTTTAAATTCCCTGATTCTGAAAAGACTTAGGTACCTGCTTAACTTTCTCCTTTTTGGCCATGCACTTCCAAGTATGTGGGACTATAATTTAGATACATTTAAATACGTAAATATTTGTCCCTGTAGTTGGGCCTTGTTTTTCAACTGATACAGCACAGAAACTTTGGTCTATTATTCTATATCTTGATGAAAGCACTGATCAGAAGCATGCAAGCAAAGAATGAAATATTGCTTAGTTAAATCAATTTCCATGTCGCTCTTGATTTTTGTCATGTTTGGCAGTTAGGTTATCAAAGCTATTTACTTGTCAGCAAAGATTCGTTTCCTCATGACCTGTCTTATCCTATTCTCTGACTTGGAAAGTAAGACATAATACTGAATTACTTTAGGTTGTGATGTTCAAAAGAGCAGGATTAGGGTTTAACTACAAGATCAAGCAGGAAGAGAAGCTAGGCTGAGAAACATATTGTATTACGTGAAAATATCAATACTGCAAAAGCAAAGAGCAGAGAAGATGCATCCAACATATGTGGAGCTGAATATAAGGGGAAATGTATTTTGTGGTTTTGGAGTTTTCTGAATAAATCCACAGAGATCAGGAGGCAGCTGCATAATCCACCAGTCAGTATGTGTTATCTGCCATCACTGTGCCCATGAGAGAGTGTGACTCTTATTGCAGTCATACCAAAAACCCTGGCTTTTCAGCTTCAGTCTCATAGTTTCATCCCTTGAAGTCTTCCATTGTTAAGTCTTGGTATCAATCAAGTTGATAGCTTTTAAAACCATAGTACCCTGAGGACTATGGCATGGTAGATGCTTGTTTCTAAAACATGCTCTGGATTTTATTGTTGAGAAGACCCAGTGTGTGTGCGTGTGTGTACACACACATATGCCCGGAGAAGGTAAAAAGGGCTGAGTGTCTAGCTGTCCTTTATGTATGTCGTGGTTTGGGCCTCAAACCTGGACAATGTATGATAACCAGAAGAGCAGAAGTAGGGGCATTGGCAAAGGGGACACCTCAGTACTACACAATATTCAGCACTTTGAGGAGACAGTTTGCAACAGATTTCAATAGACAATTAGATATAGACTGATGGAAGAAGTTACTGACTCATATTTGTGAATGAAATGACATAAATCTGTCAGACAGTGGCTATTGACAATGGGAAGAGTCTCTTCTGTGATCCCCTTCACTCCTTTATCATATTTGCAGTTTGGGTGATGACACATTTGCTCATTCTTATCCTCACGGAATTTCTGTTTAACATTTTAATAATTATGTTGTGCATAAGAAGTGAGTGAATGCCATTATTACCACAAATAGGCAAACACAAGGGAGGGAACTAAAGGCAAAGTTTCAACCATAATACAAGGAGCTTGGACTGAGCTTGTCACAGATTTGCAGCTCCATGGGATGATGCTATCCTTGATTTTTGGAGTTAAAACAAAGTAAAAAACCGTGAACTGGTAAAAATATTTCGCATGGTTTAGATGCTATACAAATTGCTGTACCTGTACATGTAGCCATGACCTGACACAAACTTGTAGAGAAGATTCATATCAAAAGCCATACCAAAATCAGAGAGGCACAAGATGAAAATTAGTCCATTTGACTTCCTTCTTCCCCTTACTAGTGCTAGCCAAACTCACTAGCCTGAGCCATACGTAGTTATTGAGCCTGCCTTCCTTCAGTCATCCACTGTGGCAGTGCAGGATCTCATAACTGTAATCATGAGAAAATGAAGTCTTCCTCACTGAACCTTTAGGCTATATGCTCCACAGAATAACTAAAACGAAGGGCAGAGCAGCTTTGTGGATATGGATAGATGAGTGATTTTAGAATTGTTACTGACAGCTTTATCATTCTACAGAATCTTTTAGGACATTATCATTTTCTGTTCATTGATCAAAGAACTTCATATATAATATATATATATTAATTTTTTTTTTGTAATGTGGTACAATCCAGAAGAAGGTTCTCCACTACCTGTGCTTGGTTATTTTCTTCAGACTGCTCACAAACTTCTGATTAAAACCTCCAGAAAGTTTCTGGAATTCCCATATCATGTAATTCCCCCAAAATTTCCTAAGTGGTAGTCCTTTTAAAAATTCTGTTTCAAAGAATAGGACTAATGTCAGTCACTGTCTACAGAACATCAATACATTTCTTTAAAAATCACTCTAAATTTCTTTATATATGAGAAAAGTACAGTAGCCATAGAATTTTTAAACTAACCTCTAGATCTTAATGGATTAATAAAATTCTGTTATAGTGATAAACAGGTTCAAGGTATTTATCTTGTCAATAGTTTCTGTAGTATCATTTTCTACAAGGAAACCATTAAGCAGGCCCTCAATTTAAAAATATTAAAGATCAAAATTATGGTATCTATTTAAAGTATTAATGTGGGGGTTTTGTGGGTTTCTTTGAGACATAACAGGGTGATATTTTTATTTTGTCCCTTTATGGACTAGATTCAATCAATTTTAAACCTGAATTACATGTTTGCTTTTTGGTTTGGTTTTTTTTCCATTTCTTTCCCGTTTAGTGCTCCTTTTGGAATTGATACTGCTTGCTTAAATGACTCTAAAACTACAGTTAGAAAATACCTAAATATAAAATAGATGCATGAGTGCATCTTGGGAAGGTGATATTATAGATGGAGAGCTGTCATCACATCCTTCACAATTACATTATCATGTGCTCCTGTGGTGTACACCTGTGGCTTGTTGGCAAGGCATTTAATTCTAAGGACTATTGAACACCATGCATTTTCATAGTGAATCAGCGTAAAGTTATTTAACACAGGTGTTTCTGTAATTGTGATACATTGGGAGATGCACAGCATTCAGTAGCCTTCAAAATTATACCCTCCACCTGTGTGGTGAAGTAGTTTAGCAATACCTCACTGATGTCGGTAATAAGCTGTGTTGTATTAAAGTTAGGCATCTGTTAGCATTTATACTGAGCCATGGTTCAAGCATGATATAATGAAATTCCTCGGGTTTTTTATATTAAAATAATATTTCCAGCTATTTCTTCTCTTAAAGGCTCAGTACCTAGGAGCTACTAGGTGAAGTCTTTTCATTTTCTTTTAGAGGGATATTGCAAATCCTCCTGGCTGTGGACTTTAAGAAGTCAAACAAATTTTATCACATTTACAAAGTGTTGTATCATGAAGCAATGGTGGGGCAACTTTAATTCTTTGTAAGAAAAAATATTTTGACATGTATATAATTATGGATTATAAAAGTATCAGCAATGCTACGACTGGAGGTGCTTGTGATGGTTATGTGTCACTTTTTTTGTTTAATGTAAACATCAGGCTCTTTCCACTTTTACTCTGAAATGTTTATATTTAAAATGCCAACAGGAATTCAACCAGAGCCTCAGCTTTGCAAAGAGGAAAACAAGAGATCCTCCTGAGATCCACCACGCGCTGTGGAGGGGCCAGTTCAGTTGGCAGGCAGGATCTGTGAGAAACAGGGTCCTGACACATGACTTGGAAGCTCTCATTCTCATCTAACCCACCAGGAAATTTAGCCATAGGGAACTATGGTCTTCAGTAGGCCCTTGCTTTGCAGAAAATGATGCTGGCCAGCTATACCTTGCTTCTGTGTAATGTGCTAGCTCCTACTACCCGTGTGTTTGCAAACACATCTACCTTGAGTTTTTCCTTGTCTCAGTTATGTAGCTTTTGATCAGTATTCACATTGGTAGGGATAGCCTGAATTATGAGTTCCAGAACATACCATTCAGTCACAGGAAATTGTTGTTTTGTCACCTTTTACACTACCTAAATGGATTTTGGAGGGAGCAGTAAAACTGACATCTGATAAACCAATTGTATATTTAACCTCAGTGGTGCTAAACTTTGCAAAGAGGTTTGTGTTAATTTCTTTTTCACCAGAGGTAGAGATGTTTGAGATTTGGCAGAGTTCTATTTTACTAAGCAGTAGTCCATGAGAAGTGTTAGGCAATTATAAGAGGTGGTGCTAAGACGATTTGTTGCTGTGTCACTCCTGTTTCACAGTTGTGTAACTTTATTGATTTCCCTGTATCTATCACAGCAGCTAAATTAAATCAGATGAAACTAAAAAAAAGAATTAAAAAAAAAATTTTAAAAAATTAAAAATTAAAAAGGAAATTGAAGTATAATATCAAGAGCTAAAATTTCAAAGAAATGCAGAGAATCTGGTCTCATGTGAGTGCTGACATTTCAAGGACTATCATAGCAAGCATGGCAGACAGCCAGCATGGATCAGCACGGAACTCCTGATTGAGTTCAACTAGGTAAAGAAAGAACACAGAAGCTGGAAGCAGGGATGGGATAGCTGGGAGGAATACAGAAGCATTGCCCAAGCGTGCAGGGATGGAGGTAGGAAAGCCAAAGCAAGCTCGGCTGGAGTTGGAACTAGTAAGGAATGTGAAAGGCAGCCAGAAGAGCTTCTGTAAGCATACTAGCACCAAAGGAAGGTGAAGGAAATGTGGGACCACTTTTCATTGGGTCTGGAAAGTAGTGACAAATGACATGGAGAAAGCCAAGGTACCCAATATTGGTTTACCTCATTTTTTTCACTGATTAGGTTTGCTCGCAGGCCTCCAACCTCCTCAAGTCTATTATCAGAGTCTGTGGGAGAAAAACGTGACCAAACAATAGAGGTAAGATAAGTGAGGATGCAATTAAGCCATATGGACATACACAACCAGACAATGCACTCAAGCATGCTGGGGAAGTTAGCTGCTGTCTTTATAAGGTTGCTGATAACTGGAAAAAAGCGAAATGATACTACCATCTTGAAGATGACAAAGACGGAGGATCCACAGAACTACAGGCTGGTCAGCCTCACATTGTGTCCTGAGAAGATTTCATTAACAAAATGAATGTTTATACAGAATGCACTTTCTGTACATTTCTGGACAACAGTGAGCTGAAAAAAAGGCTGGAGGGCAGAGGTGCTGTCCAAAAGACCACACAAGCCAGAGAAAAGGGCTGACAAAAACTGCACAAAGTTCAGCTTTGCTGAGCATAGACTTTTGCATCTGGGATGGAATAAACTCATGCAGGACAAATCTTGGTGCCGGAGGGTTAGAATGCACATTTGCAGAATACAAAACCTGGGGTTCTGGGAGCAAATCCAGTTGAATTGGAGGAGTCATCAGTGCACCCTTGCAGCAGTGAAGGCCATCTGCATACTCGGCTGGATTAGCAAAGGACTGCCAGCAGTTTGAGTGAAGTGAATCTTGTCCCCTATTCAACTCTTGCACGATCAGTTATGAAGTACCGTATCCAGCTTGGAGTTCTCCAGTACAACAACATTGACCTACCACTGGGCCAATACAGAAAGAGCTGTTCTCAGAGGTGCACAGTTAAAGCAGGAGAGGCAATGAACACAAGCTGGAATATGGAGAAATTCTGACTGGTTACAAGGAAAATGTTTTCATTCTAACAGTGGTAAAACAGCTGGTGCAGGTATCCAGACAAGCAGCTATGGGATTTCTGCTCTTGGAGATACTTAAACTCAGCTGAACACTATCCTGAGCAACCTTATCAAAGTGTGTGTGGGTAACCAGCCTTGAGCAGGGAGCTGGACTGGGTGGTCTCTGGCAGTCCATTACAACCTATGTTTTCCTATGATTCTGCAGAAATGCTAAAGACAAACTTTATATTCTATGGAAGACAGTGGTGGTGGGGATTGTACTCATAGTGACAAGGATGCAAATTTGCTTTAATTCTGTTGTAAAATGTACCCACTCTACATTTTACAGTTGGTAGAAAATGTATCATAATTCTCTTGAACAGAATGCTACATTTTAGCTCCTACGTAGCATAAAATCTTTCCAACATGAAGGTCTGCTAAGCTCTTCCAGAATGCTGACCTTCTAGAAACTGGTTTCTGTATAGAATGTAATTGTTCCAGTACCCTGTGTGATTTTTTTTTAATAAGGCCTTACCAAATACACTATAAACAGAACTGAAATTTAAAAGAAAAAGAAAGAGAAGGTATATCTATCTAGTCTTAAATGGTGGTTTACTAAAAATATGTATAAGCAGCTGCCATAGCAAGGAAGTAGGGTCATAAATGAAGTCTAAAATACAGAGCTGTAGCCAAAAGTGTTACACTAAAAAGCATAAGTATACCTAACCACTGCCTAAGCCACTGACCTTCCTAGGCCTTTTGGGGCAGGAAGAGAGAAAGGTGAGAAGTGCATTTTTCATGGGAATGAGAATTATTACAGAGCATTTATTCAAGTCCTTAGAAGTTCACCTATATAAGCATAATCCTCTAAGATCAGAATTAATGTTGATGTGGTTCAGCTGAAGACACTAAAGTTGCATCAAGGAACAATGGGTACATTCTTATAGCACACTATCCAGTTGCTGCTTTTCTAAGTTCTTCAGGCTGTTAAGAACAACAGTCCTGACTCCTGAGCCTCCTTTAGTGTCCTAAAAATAAAAGCAAGTCATAGAATCATTGAATCAGAGAATTACCTAAGTTGGAAGGGACCTTTCAGATCATCTAGTCCAACTATCAGCCTTGCACTGACAAAAACCATCACTAAACCATATATCTAAGCACTATGTCTACCCACCTTTTAAATACCTCCAGGGATGGGACTGTGTTTCTTGGAAAATAAGGCAAGTTCATAGTTGACCATGAAGGTTACGTTGTTCTAACGACTTCATTTGGGTGAGGACTTCTTCAAAAATCCATGAAAGCTGATAATTAGTTGTAGCATTAATTTCCATTTTATACCCGACCACAGATGCCAGTTTGGACCCTTATATGACTTATTTAAGTATAGCGTTTTACTCATCTAGGGACCGAGGAAGGAAATACAATTCTGCCTTAATTTGAATTTAGAACCCCCTCCCCAAATCCCAAATCCAACTAAGAAACAGCATAATTATAGAGTTATTCTCCCTTGCTGTACAGTGGGGAAATCAGTATTAATACTACTGAAGTCTTTTCAGCCAAACCAAAGAAGGAGTAACACCACATAATGTTCAGTTAAATAATTGTAGATTCATATTTCTTATAACAAAACTGCAATTTACCAATACAAGAATTTGGAGGGGCTTAAATCCTTTTTCTTCTCCTCATATACTGGTATTAATAATATTAAATGTTTACTTTTAGTCTACTTTCATGTAAAAACTGGTTCCCTAAAGTCACATTTAGTAAGTAAAAACAATTGCTTTTTTTTTTCTTTTTTTTTTCCTTTTTCTTTTTTTTTTTTCACAAGGAAAAGGAGGGAGGAAGTAACATATTCATCATGACCTACTGCTTTGATATGAAAGGCCACCTGAACTGAANTAATGAAATGTTTAGTCAAGGTCAGAGTAATGCTGTCTTTTGAGCCTTAACTATGAGGAATTTACTACTCTTTTCCATCTCCCCACAAAAGCCAGAAAAGGTCTTACATTACCTTGAAGTAGCAATGGGGTTAGCTTTAAATACCAAACACAATTTTTCTCTGTTGTGTCTGAATTTCAGGCCAGGTGGCCAAAAAGACAGTATGACAACTTCAGGACAGAATCTCCTACTCCTTCATGCTTTCTGAGCTGATTCATTCACTCCTCCTTAAAAGCTGACAGGCGAAACAAGAACAATCTT
>VXBO01013324.1:217661-231574 GCA_013400135.1 Rhinoptilus africanus | reverse complement strand
CAGAGAAAAGCCAGTCCATCTATTCCCACAGCTATTTCCCTGTCCTTTTACATTGAACACAAATCACCAAAGATAAGTTTTTCTGAAAACTCTCAGTATGTTTCTTCATTCCATTTTTCCACTCTCCTGCTTGCTTTTCCTTTATTACTTGCTAGAAAATTGCTTATTTGCTGAGATTGTTTTCCTAGAATTTCTGTGTTTAGGAGAGCAAAACCAGTGACAATATAAAATGGAGCAATGAGACACATCTTTATTTCTGGGGAAGTAAAAGAGGGGAAACGCATAAGTATGAATTGCTTCAATAAGTTTGTGCAACTACATTCTCACCCTTCTCTGCATATGTGGTCAACTGGCCCGCTGAAAGAACTTGGGGAAATGTAGTTAGTGGAATACTGGATTGGAAGGAAGGGGGAAGGAATAAGCTACTCAAGGCAAACTATTTTCAATTAAATATCTATCAGTGTCATCCACTGTAGTAATGGATCCTGATGACTTCAGCTTCCATGTACAAAGTTAAGACCTCAGCAGATAGAAATTTTATAGCTGGGTAAGAAAGGCAACGATGCTATTAATTTCAGGTGGTATGCTGGGCTGAGACAGCGGAGAGTATGTTAGCCTTTTGAATTTGACAATGTAAGAAACTTCTATTATCTAACTAAGACTATATTTTCTATAGCTATGAAATCCTGTCACCTACAGAGATACATGCTGTTTGCACTGTCTTAAAGTGCTATCTGTGCTTTGGGCTTTTCATAGCGGAGAGGACAGATTATTAAATAATTAGATTTTACCAGTCTTTTGGTATGTGAACTGAAAGCAAGGAGCTATCCTGACATTGCCCAGTTACAGGAAAGGTCAGCTGAAGTTCGCTTCTGTTGTTTGAGCAGTGCTTGGCATTCTCTTCTTACGCTCTCTCTGCTTCATAAATCATTGTACACAGAAAGGTCGGGAACAGAGAGAAAGTAAGGTACTAGGCTAAATAAGGAGCAAAGTATTCCTCTCCTCCTGGAGATTGTCATAACAGAAAGGGAATTTCTAGAATCCTTTTGGGATAGGAAAGAAGACCCGAGATAGTTGAAATATTTGGAATATACACATCAAAATTCAACTGGTTGGATTCAGCTCACATCCTTGTATAAATAAAGGAATTAATTTGGTGTAAAACCATCCAAAGCCATTGAATAGTTACAGTTGACTTTTTTTTTATTTTAATGTGTGCTTATTTCTACTTACAGCATGTGGATTTTTCCTTTCTGCTCTCTTTTCCTTTATCCGACCTAACCTTTACTTGTGTTCTTGAATATGGGAAAGGACAGAGGGGAGTTGATAAAATGATGGTTGTTGCCATTTTCTTCATCTGCCGCAAAAATTCTAAATCAAATATTTTTAGACTAGTATTTTCTTCAGAAAGACTGAGACAAAATTAACCTCTAAATTTTCTGTGACATAGCAAAAGGCCGCATTCAGAAAAGAGTGGCAAAGTGTCTGACACAGTGTTGATTTTCAGAATTGCCTAAAGAACTAATACCTCTTTCAGCAGCGTTCACAATCTCCTTTGGGTGAAAAAGTGCTGGTAAGCAAGTGTCATTATATAAAAGAGGCTAAGATGAGGGGAAAGACAGCACAGAATAAAGGAACTCTCTTCCTCCAAAAAACTGGAAATGAGTCATTAGAAGTGGAGTTATGTCAGGCAGAGATTTTCTTTGGCTCCTTACTAATTTTGCTTAGATATTTCAGATTTGTGAAAAGTTTGCTAAGTAATGTTGTTAGAGAGTTTGAAGCAGAAGCTTATACTAAAATCAGGATGAATTTACTGAAGCTGTGAGCCTGAAATATTTTGCTTATACAGACTGGTTAGCTTCCTCTACATTTTTGCAGTGTTATGGGGAATCTGGTTTTTCCTGACCTTTTACCTCACAGACATTGCTATAGTTCTAGGAATAATACCAAAGTGGCCAAATAAGACCAACTTTAAATAAATTATGTCTAATCTCTACCTTACACATCTAAGTTAGACATAGCCAGAGCCTTTTCACAGTAACTTTTATGGGTAATCTAACTCATATCCAGCAAATACCGGTGTAACCTTGACTAGACATTTCTAAGCTAAAGTCCGGGGACTTGCTATTCTTGGTCATTCCACTAACGTTTTTTTTACCTCTTTGTCATGGAGTATCTTTAGCACTGCTCAAAGAATTTATGTGGTGGAGGAAGGAAACTATTTTTAATATGGCTAAACTGTGGTGGCAAGGCTGGAAGTAATGAAAGGCCTCTCTCTGTTCAGATCACGATGAGAAGTGCCCTATCGTACTGTTGTGGAAAAAATCTGAAACACTAAGAAGTCCTGGTGAGAGGCCCTGTGATGACTTTCTTTTATTTGCAAATATGCCAGGAAAGTGATTTTTCATCAGCAGAAGTTATTATCATAATAATAAATATGAATATTTATTAAAAATTTTTTGCTAACTCCAACAAAATAATTATTGTTACTTCAGAATATAAATGGCCTGTAAGAGTCCAAATTTGGAAACTGTTTTGCTCAGTGATGAATAAATGTGCAATTCCAGTGTCTACTGTTACTCTGTTGACAACAATCGGAGAATAAAGAAATGAATCCACTAATATGTTCCACTGGAAATACAAACATATTTAGGAATTTATTTCCTTACTTTGTCCTGGAACATGAACTCAGCAGAACTAAGTAATGTGCACCATTTACCTTTCCTAGAGGAGCAACCATTTCTTAAAGGCACATGAAATCCAAACTCATATGAACTGTTCCTGGTGGGTAGTCTTCTTTAACAGGCTGAGAAAAAGTTAATTTCCCATTCTGCAGAACACGCTTAGTGAATATCATGAAGAAAATACTTTTGTCACTACTGTTTACACTGTGTTAGGTGAGAAAGAAAGGGGTTTGTAGTAACATTCAGCCTAAGGAGCAAATCTGCTGACACTTCATTTCAGGTATCTATCTTTCTTTTAAACAAGAAAGTTGCAGAGGTACTGAAGTAGTCACAATATTATTTTAGGGAAGTTCTGTTCATTGTTTTGTTTGTTTCACTGGCAAGAAATAATTTAACTGCCAAGATATGCTGCAGAATATAGAACAGTGCAAAAATTCTGCAGAAGCACAGATGCTAGTGCTGTGAGGCAAGTACAGTGATTATCAGATACTCAGCTAAATGACTGAGGGTATTTCTGCTATCAAAAAAAGCCAAATTATAGTCCCTATATTTTGACTGGAAAACTTAGAAACAGATAAGCATAAAAGTTGGAAGGAAGCTTTGCAGTTCCTATGTCCAACATTGTTTTTAATTTCCCCCTTCTTATAGCTCTGAAGTACAAAAAAAAAAAAGTTAAACTTAATCCTTTGAATCAGCAAAGTGTGTGTGACTGCTTATCTTGGGGGGAAAAAGGATGCAACAATTAGGCAACTCATTTTAATCGTCTAAGCTAACATCCTTTATGCAAAGCCCTTGCCCGAAATGAATTTTCTTGGCTGACTATTTAAAGATTAGTAGTAGTTTAAAATGACAGAGCTGGCATAGCACTTGCTACAGAGAGCACTTGAATGATGACACAAAGTTAGGGAGAACTGAGAGCATGCAAAGACTTTTTAAACCAAAACAGAGGAAACTACAGCTTGAAATGATGGGAAGTATGTTTTAATGGGTTTTTCTTTACACGATTGGTTTTTTTTTTTTACACAGTGCAGTGCCTTACTCTTCCTGTGCCGCTGATAACAGAGCACACAACCAGCTCAGAAGCATGGCATGGCTCAGAGTATCCTGACCATTAGCCTGAGATGCATAAGGGCTAATAACTGAATCCATAAATTGATCACCCCCTTCTGCTTTGTTTGCACACTCATACCTCTTAATGTTATACAAAGGTCTAGTGTGGGAGAAAATGTTCTCGTTTCCGTTTTATTACCTCATCTCGTCCAGGTGGTACAGGTAAAACACTGCACACTAACAAGCCCTTACACTTTTGCTTGGTGACAGGACACTTACGTTAACACACACAAGCTCATACAGACCAGATTTCACCTCTGTGACTGTGCCATGGCAGGAGTCCTCAGAGATCAGCTTTCTCTGAAGGGATGATTAGGAAAGAACAGTGGCATTTTTTTACAGATCAGTGGTATTTTCTTATATATTTTAATGGGGAATTTAACTCAGTTCACTTTCAGAGCAATCTGAAAATCATTGGAGTTTATAGTGCACTCCTTTTAGACAGAACAGAATTACAGTTAAAGAAATTTTGAAACCTGAATCTGGTTTTGGGATTCCTTTTATTTACTTACTTTAAAATATATTCTTGAAAATATAAGAAACTTGTTTTGTTTGGTTTGGTTTTGGTTTTTGTATTTCAAAATAGAGAAGTTAAAATAAGGACTGTTCTATTCATGCTGCTTCTGTTTGATCTTCTACTTTAATTCTCTGTAGAAAAAAAAAAATATAGTGTTCCCATGGGGAAAAAAAGCTTAAAAAGAAGAACATGTTGGCAATAAAAAAAATTAAAAAGGACCATATTTCAGGTTGTAGGAGTGCAAAGAAAATCGTTTCTTACATAAACTGTACATCATCTCTTGTGAGTGGCAGCTCAGGAGGCTGTGTGTGTGTTCCTCTCTTACTTCACAGGAATTTTCAAGCAGCTACAAATGAAGGCAGTTTTGATAACTAACCTAATAAAATTCCAAAGGGTAGGGATGGGCAGCTCAAGCTGACATTTTAACATTTCAGGGGGGAGGAGAGTGATGGGTGGAAGGAGGAATGTCAGTTTTGCTGCAGACAGAAACTTAATTTCTTTAGTTTGGATGAATTCCAAGCAGAGCTAAGGCATTTTTACAATCCTACTATTTCTTACACAAAGCAAACAGTTTTATTCTGTTTACTTAAGCACACTGAGACAAGAAAAAATCTAGAGGCTTACAAGATCACAGCTGTCTGCTCTTCAAATACTGGTTCAAACCTTTGATGAAGGGTAGTGTAGTTTGCTTTCTGTGGATTGCAGGTTAAAATGAATCAGGTTGTTAGCAGGACACAATTTCTTTAGGGATGAATCTTCCTGGTTGAATTAAAAGATAAATAAATAAATTAATAAATACTAAATAAAATAATAATAAAAGATAAATAATAATAATAAATTAAATAAAAATGCATGGTTCATTTAATTTATTTTTCCCATTTCCCAAATACTTTCCTATTTTACCTGAATCAGGGCTTGATTTCAGAGACCTTTGAATCAGACAGTATGATTCTTCAAAATTTTAAGTAACTAAGAGTCAGTTTACAGCAGGTTAAGGTCTCTTAGTTTGCCATATCTGCATGTTTTAAAGGCCTGATACTCTGAATCATTACTTTCATCACTTGTCATCACCCAAGTATGTAGTCCTGATGTAGATGATCCTGCAACCACTTCCAGTGTCCTCATGAAGATTACTTGACCAATTAAGAGCTGCTTACATGGGCTTGTTAGACCAGCTTCTGTCACTCACCTCCCTGTTTCTTCCTTTTCCACTCTTTGTCTTCCCTATCCACAAGGAATTCTGTCTCAATTAGCATGGATGTGATCTCAGCAGAGTCCTTTGCATCGCTGTTCATTCACCTCTACAGCCTAGGCTATTAGATATAAGGAAGAGATATTTTACTCTTAGTGTGGTGATTCTCTGGAACAGTTTGCCCAGAGAAGTTGTGGATGCCCCATCCCTGGATGTGTTCATGGCCAGGATGGATGGGGCTTTGAGCAACCTGGTCTAGTGGAAGATGTCTCTGCCCACAGCAGAGGGGTTTGACTATATGATCTTTAAAGATCCCCTTCAACTAAAACCATTCTCTAATTCTATGATTCTGTTTGATTTATGCAGCTCAGGGTCTGCACAACAATAATCTTGAATGAGACTGGTCTGGTATTTGCATAGAATACAGTACTCATTGCTGCAGAAATTAGGTGGGAGAGAGACTAACCTGTCCAAAGTGGCCCATGTTTGTGATCTTGCAGAAAAGCTTCTGTATTTTCAGGTGAACAAATGACAGCTTGAGGTATGGGTGTAACTATGCAGCTCCAATAAAACTTATTGCCAAGGAGACTAGGCACCCAACAAATAGGTCTAGTTTCTTTTGGTTCTCTATGCTTCTCTGGAAGAATACTAATGTCATCAGGAGTGTGCATATCCCATACTTCCCTCCTCTCCTCATCTGCCATGAGAGATTCTCCTCAGTTGAGTTCTTGTGGATACTTTATATCTCAAAGCCCTGTGTTCATAGATATTTTTGGTGTAGGAATAGTAGAGGTGACAGATAAGGTAGAGTTTGTAATGTAATAGCAGAGTTTGGAAGTACTGTAATTTTGTGCTGATTTGTGTAACAGATGGACCTGTCATCTTTAAATTTTAAGAAATTCTAGTATCAAAGATATACACTTACATATACACACACCTACATAGATATTGGCATATATATTGATGGCATAAGTACAAGAAAAGTGCTTGTGAGACACAAAATCCCATAAATAAGGAATTATGTAACAAACACTGCACTTACTTCTTTGCACCATTCATCAATATTTTTTTGTTGGGGAATGGTGAATCTGAGCCAGCCATCTACACACTTCAGGAACCTACATACATTTGTGCTAGTCCTACAAATTGTACTTTTGGAGAATATTGACATTCAAGTTCAGCAGCCATGCTTTTCTTCACACTAAAGGAAGAGAAAAAGTAAAGCAAAGTATAGATTCTACATTCTCCTCAGGAAGTCTGTCACTGATGTCCTAAAACTCCCCTTTGTAGACCAGTAGATGTGAAGGACATGTTGTGGAGCTTACTTTTGGAACAGTATTTATACCTAAAAATGCTGGGTAGGCTATATTGATGTGAAGAGAAAGACTTTCTGTACACTTCTAATACAATTATCTCTTCTGATCAGGTTATAATGCAAATATTATCAAAGGCTCACAGCTTATCTGTAGTATTGACATTCCCAACATTGACATTCTCAGGTCAATATACTAAAATTATAATATACTTCTTGTGAAGAAGAATGAAAGTACCATACTTTTTATATATAAAACCTCAAAAAGGAAAAATGGGATATAAAATATAACCCTTCAAAAAGGCAGTACTTGAAAGCAGGTCTTTGGATAGCAGGCATTCTTACACACCTGCAAAGAATCAGGAACACCAGGTTCCTTGTTAGAGAGGGAGAAGTCTATGGACAGCTATGAGACTATTGGAAGAGAGGAGGAATGGAAGGGGAGAACAAATTTAAGAGGACTATTGATGAGTGGACATTTGAGATGCATTTTCTTTTTCTATAGGTGTTTACAAACATATATAAGGCATACTGCTTCTGAATTAGTTCTTTTTTTTTTTAATATATAACATGTTTTAATAATTCTTACTAATACCTGTCCATCTTCAAAAAGGGCAAGGTGAAGAATCCAGAGAACTGCAGGCTGGTGAGCTAACCATGGTCCCTAGTAAGATTCTAAAGAATATCTCTCAGAAGCCATGTCTAGGTCTATGAAAGATACAGTGGGGATTTGGAACAGTTAGCAAGGATTAACCAAGGGCAAATGATGCTTTGCCAACCTGACTATCGTCTTTGATGAGATGACCGACTCTGTGGGTGAGGAAGGAGCACTGGCTATTGTTTACCTTGCTTTTGGGGTATCTGGTCTGTCTCTTTTTGCACTGCCCCGAGTCCCACAACCAGGAAAGCAAATTTGGCACATGGGATATAGTCCAAACAGGTTTATTGCCCTACTTCAGGTCTCATTGACCAGGTACAGAGCTTTTCAATGGTTCATCAGGGCTTTGAGTGCACCTGGAGTACTGTGTCCAGTTCTGGGCTTCCCAGGTCAAGAAGGAAAGGGAACTGCTGGAGAGGGTGCAGCACAGGGCTACCAAGATGATGAGGGGACTGGAACACCTCTCTTAAGAAGAAAGGCTGAGGGATTTGCGTCTCTTTAGTCTAGAAAAAAAAGACAGCTGAGGGGAGACCTTATCAGTGCTTACAAATACTTAAAGGGTGGGTGTCAGGAGGATGGGGCCAGGCTCTTTTCAGTGGTGCCCAGTGACAGGACAAGAGGTAATGGGCACAAACTTGAGTATAGGAAGTTCCACCTAAACATGAGCAGGACTTCTCTACCTTGAGGGTGGCAGAGCACTGGAACAGGCTGCCCAGGGAGGTGGTGGAGTCTCCATCTCTGGAGACATCAAAACCCGCCTGGACGCGTTCCTGTGCAACCTGCTCTAAGGTGGCCCTGCTCTGGCAGGGGGGTTGGACTAGATGATCTCTAGAGGACCCTTCCAACCCTGTGAGTCTGTGATTCTATGGTTCTATGAATGGGCTCTGAAAACTTTTCTTTCCTCTGTCCTTCCCAGGGTTTTAGCTGCCAGTGCTTGAGGCCAGATCTGATTTGATGCAGATGTGGAATCTTGGATCAAACTGTTGGGAAAGAGCTGGAGGACAGGGATTTGGGAGGAGCAAGGTCCTGGCCTCCCTTTGTTTGGGATCAGCGTTGAATGGTTCTTGCTCATGGTCAATATGTTTCTGCGTGTAACACACATGTATGACTGGAGCATCTCTCTTATGAGGAAAGGCTGAGAAACCTGAGTCTGTTTAGCCTGGAGAAGACTGAGGGAGGATCTCATCAACGCTTATAAATATCTAAAGAGTGGGTGGAAAGAGTATGAGGCCAGACTCTTTTCAGTGGTGTCCACTGACAGGAGAAGAGGCAACAGGCACAAACTGGAACACAGGAAATTTTATCAGAGCATAAGGAAAAACTTCTTCACCTTGAGGGTGGCAGAGTGCTGGAACAGACTGCCCAGAGAGATTGTGGAGTCTCCTTTTCTGGAGATACTCAAAACCTGTCTGGATGTGTTCCTGTGCAACCTGCTCTAGGTGAACCTGCTTTGGCAGGGGCGTTGGACTAGATGATTTCTGAAGGTCCCTTCCAACCCCCACTATTCTGTGATTATGTGTGATTCTGTGCCTAGTCACCCAGTTGATCCTGAGCCTGAGCCACAAATTTGACTTTCCAGCTTGACCTTGGTCCTGCCTTGTCATTATGGACATGTCTGGCGATCTGGACCTTTGGTTGCCTCTGGTTACTATCCCCAATTCTGCTTTTCTTTTCTTGTTCAAGTACTGTGGGATTGCCTTTGTTGATAAGGGCATGGCCCTGCCAGCTTTGTCTCAAGTCCCAGTTCTCCTTCCCTTCTACAGCAGTACCACCCTTTCTTCTCCTTAACAACACTCTCAGACAGACCAATCAAATTGTTTGCCTTTCCTATATTCCCTTTTTTCTCCTATTTCTCAACTAACCACCTACCCTGTTTAGTCTTTCTTTGCTCAACTGCTTTTACAGATTTTCCATTGTTATGTGGTAATTTTGATCCACCCCAGTAAACCTGTGCCTCCCTGTCTTTTGGCATCTTTCATCCAGAAGCAGTCCTGGAATTCCTATGTCACTGTTTGTAATGTGTCGTAGTTTCTTACATTCATTCTTACTTGTTTAAGCTCAAATGGGGTATGCCAATCTCTTACCCATTTTGGGGTTTTTCAGTGCCCAGCAGTTTCTCACATTGTTATCACACACTTTTGATTTGGGACTGGAATTGGCCATCTGCCTGTATATTTTACTTTAACAACTTGCTTAAGAAAGGATTTCAACGTAGCCTCCCACAGTGTACTTAGAGTCAAATTTGCGAGATATAAGATGGGTTGAAAATTGTATCTGTGGCCTCAAAATGTGGTGATCTGCAGTGGAAAATTCAACTGGCGTTGGTTACTTAGTTATGCTCTTTCCAGCAGATACTGAGGCCACTTCTGTTTAATGTTTTTTTCTTAATGACTGGATGACTCTGCACGTTTCCAGACAATATCAAATTGGCTAATCACTGGAAGGCGGGGCAGGCTGATGGAAACCACATGAATTGCAAAGGGAAATGCCAAGATCTCCACTTGAGGAGGAACAACCCCACGCACCAGCAGAGATTAGGGGTCCAGTAGCTGGAAAGCAGCTTTTTAGAAAAGGGCCCGGACATAAACCTAAGTCGTTCATGAACCAGCAATACACTGTTGCATCAAAACAGATCAACAGCATCCTGGTCTGTGTTAGGTCAAAGGAGGAGATCCCTCTTCTCTGCTCAGTCCTAGTGAGACACATCTGGAGTGCTGTGTCCATTTCTGGGCTCCCCAGTACAAAAGACACATGGACATACTAGACGATGACCACAAAGGTAATCAGGGGACAGGCTGAAGCACACAACATATAAGAAGATGCTGATAGATCTGGGTTTATCCAGTTTGAGATAGAGAAAATAGAGGAGGATGATTTTATTACTGTCTACTACTACATAATAGGATAGTGTAGAGGAAACCAAGCCAGAACCAGCTCAGACGTGCACAATAGAAGGATGAGAGGCAATGGGCACAGGTTGGAACAAAGTAAATTCTGAATAAGTACAATAAAAATATTTTTCACTGTGATTGTGGTTAGACACTGCAAGAGATGCCCAGATGCTAGTCAGACTTCACTGAGTGTGGCCTTGCACAACTCCTCTGACTTGACCTAATCTGAACAGTAGAGGTTGGACCAGATAATCTCTAGTAGTCTCTTCCCCCAGATATGTTTGCATAAAGTATGTCTTACTAAAGGCTATGGACAAACTTATGCTTTCTAATAATTGGTATCTCACCCATGTGAGCTAGGATCATATGGGTTTTTTGGAACATTTTTTATGTTGGTTAATTTAGAACAGAGATCTTCATTCTGATTATCCTAGCAGTATGCCATTTTAATCAAAACATTGATAATAATGTGTGCATAAAGGTAAGCATCTGTGATACCTTATTGCATTGCAGCATACAGTATTCTACCTAAATCATCTTGTATTAAAACTTGAGCCTGCAAATATTTATGCACTTGTGTAATTAATAGTCTTCCAGTCCCCACTTTAATAATAACCTTCTAAAAATATGGTTCTTTTTTTCAGTTTGAAGGTAGTCGTGTCTTAATTGTTGAGTATTTTCAGCAGGACAGCACTTAAGCAGAATTATAGCAACCCATATATTGGCTTATGTGTAGTTCAATACCATTGCTCAACAGATGTCTGATTTAATTATAGCCACCTCATACACATTTTCATTGATGTCATGAACCTATCTCTATGGCCTCAGCATTTCTAAGCACAACTGCAGCCAACTAATGCAGTAAAATCACTTAAAAGACCAGTTTTCTTCTGCACTCTCCCTTACCCTTCCCCCTCCCCAAAGCAGTAACACAATACCATGCCTCGCTTTGTCAGCTAGTCAGATGTCCACCCTTGTAACCTCACTCCAAAACATTTTTGTTGTATCATTAAAGAGAGGTCATGTTTCGTTGAAACTGTGGTTGCATTTCACTATTGGAAGAGTTGTTGCTAATATATTTAATTTGAGATAAGTCACTACATTGATGAGGCTCCCAGTGAGAACACTGATAATTTTCTCTACATTAAATCTTCAAGATGCTGTACATACAAAGCTGTAGCTAATTAATTTGTCAGTGGGGTTCTGTGAGCAGCATACTAGGGCAGGAATGGTGAAACTGAGGCACTATGTTTTCTGTTCAACCTTGAAAAAGGGAATTCATTGTCTGTGGTTTTCCATTTGTAAAATGATTACTACACACTTGCCTTTCTCCAGAATAGGCTTGGATACTAATGGAGTAAAGTAGTATGTTCGTTAATAAAATTCAAGTTAACTAATAATTCATAATGCTTCAGTGTTCTGAGTTATACTTTAGTAGCTATTCTCCTATTTCAGACCATGTAATAGTTGATATACCAAAATCCTTCAGGAAAAGAACAGAGCAATATGTTTCCATAGACATCTTTTAGTCACGAGAAAACTGGTAAAAGAGATGTCACTACCAGAGAAAAAGAAACTACTTATTACTTAGGGAAAAAAACCCACACAGAAACTGCAAAGACGGTGGAGGGTGAGAGGGGAAGAAGCAAATCCTGGATAAGCAGATTGACATTCTGAACAGTACGTAAATCAGTATTTTGTCCTGACTCAAAGTGTCTTACTGAAACAGTAGAAAGAACAAAAAGAAAGCAGAATAAATATCAGGGAAAGTTTATTCTAATAAAAGAACTAGTATTTATTACATCTGTAGTATTTGGGAGCAAGAACTGTGAAGCCCAGAACCTGGGTGACATGAGAGTATGACTAGTTCTTTTTGTAAGCCATGTAGTAGTCTGCAAAGACGAGGTGTGTTAATTGGTTAAAGTGATTGCAGCATGAGAGAATAAAAGGCTAAAGTATATTATGGTGCCTTGTGGGAGGCTTTCAAAGGGTCAGTCTACTATCTAAAATGAATTTGTGAGACTGTGGTGCACAGCTATTGGAAAATAAAACGGTAATACTGCAGTCTGCAGTTCTACATTGTCAGCCTAATTTTTGGTGGTGTTTGATTCTCAGAAGACTTTGTAGCTCCAACTGATTTCAGCTAGAGTTAATGGAAGCTATATGTATCTGAAAATCCAAATGATGAAAAACCATGCAATTAAAAGGACAGAGAGCCAAGTAAATGTGTGTGTCATGTCTGCCACAAATTCTCTGTACCAGTCAGGTAAATTCTTTAACATAAACTACCCTTAAAAACCAAACCAAACCAAACCAAAACAAAACAAAAAAACCCACAAAAAATCAAAACAACTTAAAATATATTTTCTCCTGCTATTTCTCTTCCACTATTTGTCCACATGTATTTGAGCTCTTCCAGTCCAAGACTATCTCCTGTGGCCATTCAAGGTGCTATAAATGAGTTCTTTCTTAAAGCAACTTTACACATTAATCAAGGAAGACTACAATTTATTATTCCCCGTACCAGCACATACAAGACAGCAGTGATGGTACGTGTTGAATATTTTATAATTCTGAGGAAAGTTGCACCANATAAAATAAAATGAAATAAAATAGTAACTTGCATCTGATAATAAACAACCAAGAATTTGCTTAATTGAATTTGTAGGTCAGACCCTTCTTCCACTACAGTCAATTCCCCATTGATCACACTAAAGTGGGGAAGGGAGCAGTGGGAAACTTTTACATTCAGAGTTATATGGAGACGTTTTCACTAAGATTAAACTGGGAGGCAAAAGTGGCTATTTATATGCATGAGACCAACACAAAGTGCATATTCTGCCTCAGGATTAAAGCATTTAGTTTTTCAAGAGGGAACAGTTCATTGATCAATGCTTTATGCCCACATTTCTCATTTTGATAGAGCTTTGCCCATGAACTCTCATTAGATGTCCTGATTCCAACTTAAAACTTAAATTTGATTTCAACACCAGCAGTAAGATGTCATGAAGGAAACAGATTGTTCCATATATTCATCAAAATACAGGTCAAAGCTAGGCATATATCAACAGTATTCCATTGTCAATAATGTGTGCCACCCAGATGAATTGGTGTTGAGGGCTGTAATTTCTAATCACTTGGTATGTTTGCAATTAATTATATGTACAGCTAAGTGCATATGAGTTTATTTGCAAAGGCAATTTTGCTAAACCAAGCAATTTTACTGTTAAACATAGGCAGTGGAAAAGTTGTGCTCATTAATATGGCTAGTTTCCCATGTCTAATGTATGGCCTCATAGTTAACCAGTCTGATAATTTAATTTCATGGTACAACTGCTCTATGTTGAATATTTGATATAATGACGATTAAAGGTTTGACATTAGAAGGTTCCCCCCACGAGATATTTCACTTTCCCCATCATCTTCTGCCATAGCAATAAAAAATGGCATTTTCTAGAAAATTTTTTCGATGCAGTACTCCCATCGAATTTACTTAAAAAAACACACACACACAAAAAAAAAACTCACTGCAAAAAAAAAGAAACACAG
>VXBO01013324.1:187794-199131 GCA_013400135.1 Rhinoptilus africanus | reverse complement strand
ATGTTGAGTGTCTGTGTCAGGCAGTAGCTGTAGGTCCTCTCTCTTCCCAGCTCAGTCCATAACCAATATTCTCATAATTAGCCTTAAGCCTTTTCGACCAGCCTGAGCTGAATGAGGTTGCCAGGGTGCAGAATGAAATTACACAGCCTTCTCCAGCTTTATGCAGAAGGAATAGGGCACATAGCATTTAGTATGTATAAATCAGCAAGAATGATGCACCTGAAATGTGGTTTGAAAAGGGCAGCAGCCTCTTAAAAAGCTTTGGAAGCTAACTTTTAACTTTGAAGAGAGCCTTGAAAGTTGAAATTCAGCTTGTGGTATTATTAGGAGGATTATTGTACACATTATCTCCTTTTTTTTCCCCGTGTGTATAAAAGGCTCATAACTCACCAGTGATGTGGCCAATGTTACGAATATTCTCCAGGGAAACATACACATTTTTTACTATTAAGAAGTTTTGCTTATTCTTGGAGAGCCATTGCTTTATACTGTATATCCACAGATTTTACTTGTATTGGTATATACCTTGAAAAATGATCCTGTTTATAAAGTTGTACAATAAACTTGTAGTACTATTTAAATTGTAGCTGCAGCACTATATAGTATATATTCTTATTCTTGTGAAAGCAGCTGGTTCCCACAATACCAATAGGAGGCATTTCTTTGCAGCATCACAGCACTGACTTAATGAAAATATAATTACAAACTATACTACAAGGTGATTATTTAATGAGTTGGATATGACAAAGCACGTGTTATTTTGCAATATAAAAATCTAGAGGTGTTGGCAGCCAGAAGTCAATTGGCTTGTTAAATCCACACAAATTGCATAATGGAACAGAAACAGGTATTATGTGTTTATTCTTAAAGGAATTTATTTTTTTAAAGAAAAAAAAAATCAAATTGTATGAAGTTCTTTGAGATCTACTTAGTGATCCCAAGCTATACGAGAATTTTTCATTTAATTTAAACACACAAGTGCAGACCCTAGAAACTGACCAAATGCAGTGTCTTTTAGGGAGGAACTGCTATTTTTTTTTAACATTTTGGCCACACATGTAAGCCTGTTTTTCCACCCATTTCTTATTTCAGCTGCAGTCAGTTCAGTTTTAATTGCCTACCTACCAAATCACTATTGCTAGCAGGAACTTCTTTCAATTTCTAGAAAGCTGTTAAGAACTATATAGCCCTGATGGATTCTGAAGTCTGAAGTATATTCCTTTTACACTGGAATTAACTAATAGGTAAGATGACCAATGAAGTTAGAGTATTTTTCCTTGGTTTTTTCTTAATTATGTGGAATTGTAATTAGAAAAAGGAAGGTAATGAGGCTAAAGAGCATTGGTCAATTTATTAACATGAAAAAATGCATCCCTGGACTAATTCATATCTTGAAGGCAATCAATTTATTGCATTAATTTCAGCTATTATAAACTCTATTATTTCCTTTCTGCTTTTCCCAGAAGGCTAGAGTTAAAGAATTTGTAAATCAATAAAGGCATATGCAAGGTATACATACATGCTACACAAATATTCTGTCATCTCACTGTAACTGTTTACATCCATATATAAGCACCACTTGCTGGCTGCCTGTATGAGTACACAGAAAATGAATACAGAAACAGAGGATTGCACTGTTTTGTTACCTAAAGCTACAGGACAAGAGTTTTGAAGACTGAACAAAAAGTATCAGCATGACGGTTAACTTCTCTGTCAAATCCTAGTCCAGGCTTGCCTTACACAAAGCACTTCAAGATGATTTCAACTTGTAAGCATTAGCTTACACCCTTTCTTTTTGGTAAAACAGTTAGGCGAGACTCTCAGGTCCGTAGAAATCTGTGCTATTTAATCAGGTACACAGTTAAGGATCTACTTGAAGGGTCCTGCTAACTTCGGATCTTACGAAAGACAGCACAAAAAACCTATCGGTATTCTGTCCTTCCTGCTCAGCCTATGGCTCTGTTCATACTTTACTATGATAGAAGGGATTTTTAACTTTTGTTTATCATCTGAACATCTGCCATACTTCATGAATGAGTCTAGATGTTTCCTATAGTTTTTTAAGTGATATTTTGCAGTAAATCATGATGCAACCTACATGTCCCCACCTGCTAGTTAGACTCTTTAGTAAAAGCATCCAATCAGTTAATCCAAGATGATTAATTTTACTTTCATCTTAGACTACAAAATTCATTAATGACATAGAAACAAGCCTGCATTTGGTTAATTAGTTGAATGACGGTCATCCATACCTATCGCCAGTGGCAGACAGCTGGAGTTGTTAAGTCTGGGAAAATAAATTCACTCTCAACATCAAAGTATTAATCAGCTCAGGAAGGTTTGTTGAGGTCCTGAAAAGTAGCACATGGATGTGAAATAAAAATATCCTAGAGCTGTTGGTATAATTGATGGTCAGATTTAGAGAGTGGAATTCATTACTCTAATGATGGGCAGTAATCTCATGTGACAATATTATTTCTGGGTTTCAGTGGCATTTACTTATTTATTTCAGAGAAAAGGAAACAAAGACTTGCATGCTGATACTTTCACACTGTCTGCAGCCTGAAGCAGTAGAAAAAAGTCACTTTTCAGAAGAACCCACACTGCCTTTGGATGAATAGTCCCTGTAGCTGTGCTCTTACAAGCAGGGGATGGGGATTTAAGCACAGAAATGCTACTAAGAACAGCAGGGAAGCTGCATGCAGAAACATTGCAAAATTTAACTTTTTGAAAATTTTCCTGCTTACATGCAGAGTTCTTATTTATTCCTTTAATATATTCTAAAGGCTTTTAACATTTGCAGAGTTCTCAAACCAGTGTTTGGCAGACCTGATAGCAAACATTACTAACTAAAAAAGCCAAAGCTTGTTAGATTTAAGGATGATCAGGATGACTTAGATTTACTAACTTTTCTATTCTAAGCAAATCTATTGACTGTTTTCACAGGTCTCCATAATAGCTTGATTCTTGTAAGCAGAGACTTATCAATGTGAGATTTATAATACATTTTTTATATGCATATGACAATACAACTCTTTTCACAAATATCTCAGTGACCATGAGTTTAACATATTCTGTAAATTTAGCTTAATCTCCAGCTACAAACTAAGCTTACCTAACAAAGAACACATGTGGGTGAATTACTTTATAAAATTAGTCACACTGATTCTTGTGAAGTCAAGCAAAAAAGAAACTGGTATCTAGGGAGAATAATGATACCTAAGAATGCATCTTATGTAAGTCTACTGTATTTGAACAAATTAAAATAATTGAAATGTGAAGTCTTTTTTTTTTTTTCTGGCATAAATATCAGGGTAAGGAAACTACAATAGAGATCTAACCAGGTTCTGGTTCTTCATGTACCTCATCAAATGCCATCGTGATTCCCATAAGCAATTTCTTAGTGGAAATCGAAAAGAGTAGCGTCAAATATTTTTTAGTGTGACAAATAAATAATATTAGATGTATTTTTGCATCTTACCATGCACTATTTAACAGTCCAACTAAATATTTAAAAGGTATGTCTATCAAATGCTTTGTACTGGACAGTGTGATACTTATATTAAAATTACCCTTTCCAGATTGCTAGCTGAAGTGAACTTCATTTTTGCACAATAAAGATTCATAGGAACACATGAATCAGGTATACTTTAACTCCTTCAGAATAGGAAGGAGAAATAATATGACAAATATTTCTTACAATCCCCTCAGGAGATTAATATCTTCCAAGAGCAAACTTATTTTAGCCCAAATACATAAAAAATAATACACATTTAACTCTTAATTTTGTGCTTTAGTAATGACTGATAAACATATATCTTAATGGATCTGGAATTTAGGAGTATAGTAAGATAAGTGTTTATTGACTCCTAAAACGCTTTCGAAAATTTCACGATGCATGCATTACATTTAACTGTAATATGTGAAAATGCATAATGTTAGAATTAGTGAATTAGTATGATGTTAAATGTGATTCTGCACTGTAGCAAATAGAAATTGTATTTAGACACTTGTGTTTTCACCTGGGATGGAGTTAATTTTTCTTGCAAGCAGCTGGTGTAGTGCTGTGTTTTGGATTTGGGATGGGAATAGTGTGATAGCACACTGGTCGTTTTAGTTATTGCTAAGCAGTCAAAAAAGTCAAAATTTTTTGCTTCTCTCACCGCCCCACCAGCAAGGAGGCTGGGACTGCACAAGAAGTTGGGAGGAGACACAGCCAGGACAGCTGACCCCAACTGACCAAAGGGATATTGCATGCTGTATGACATCATGCTGAACATATAAAGCTGAGGGAAGAAGAAGGAAGGGTGGGATGTTCAGAGTGATGGCGTTTGTCTTCCCAAGTAACCGTTATACGTGATGGAGTCTCACTTTCCCAGAGGTGGCTGAACACCTGCCTGCCAATGGGAAGTGGTGAATGAACTCCTTGCTTTGCTTTGCTTTGCCTCTCTNTATTACTGACTCTGCTAGGTCTTTCTACAAAAAAAATTTCAAATCAAAAAAGGTGTAATGCATAAATGGTGATAGCCATGGACAATGGTAGAATAATTTGTCAAAGTGCTGTGCAATATATCTTACTATTTTTTCCATATGCATTTTTAGCTCCAGCCTCACTTCAATTTTAATAACTGATGTTTTTACAGTGAAACCAAGGCCTGAAACTAGGAGTACCACCCTTCAGGGCAGTCGTGGTGAAGGTTTGTACATAGATGTATGCTTTGCATTGAAAGTCAAGAAAATAATATTTCTCAAAGTCTGATCCAAAGCCCTTGAGACTTTGTTAGCTTCAGCAGGCTTTGGTTAAGTTTGGTTTTGAAAATAAAAAGTCATTCCAGGAAAGAGAGAGAAAAACACAGTTTTTTTGCCACAGAATTCCAAAGCTGTACCTGTTCAAATGATAAGAGTTATCTCTAAATATACCTGAGCTATCTGCATTTATTTTTTTGAATGGGTTACTAAGGACGCATCTGCTTTCTGGACTGGCAAAATTTGCCTTGCAATTTCATATATTATTACAATCTTTACTTGTTGCAGGTAATCTTTTTGCCACCTAAATTGTCATTTAGAAAATCTAAAGTGTTCATCTTCATGACCCTAATTATTTAAACCATCTTGCCAAAAATAAAGAAAATTCAATATATATTTACGTAGTTGCAATTGATAAATTCCCCAATGACAATAGATTTATCCAGTTACTAATGGGTTTCCACTAGACATCTTAGTAATATAATTAGTCTGTCTAATAATCAAATAACTGATTAATCATTGCATCTTTATCCCCCAAAGATAATAATTTATTATAGATTTTTTTTTATAAATTCTTCAAAATAATTGCTTTTTCACTGCTATTTTGCCAAGAAGTTTAATGAAGATGATGAAATTTCCATGTATCATTTACTAAGTTTATTGAAAACAGAGTTTGTGACAGATATTCATAGCAGGGAAATAGTTCGTTTATTTTAAATTTATTTCATAAAATTTACAGTAACATTGAAGAGATTATTTTCTAAAAAATAATATAATGCACAGCCAGGTGGAAAATTTGACCTCTGTAGAGGTTCAAAAGCAGTGATGTAATTATTTCCACTTGTGTCAAAAGAAGGAAAGCAGCGTATATAATCCTTTAATTATTTTTTTTTCTACTTTATAAGAGCAATTATCCATATGCATTAACCATATACTTAGGTGTTTTGTTTTTCCAGAATAGATATGTCAATATTTTTGGTGCCTTAAAATGAATGAGACCATGTTTGATGTGTCCTTGGCCTGGGTAAATATCAGGGATTAGAGGTAGAGTGTGTGCAATATACATGTACATGCACATTTATGTATTCAGTGCACAAAAGATACATATAACATTTTCATCTCTGTTCTGAAAGCAATTAAAGACAAGCCATAATTCAGTTCATTTAGATATATTCACTGGTTGAAATGCCCTGGGATAGTGTGGTGTGCATTAATAGTACCTAACCTACATGCTTCATAATTTTCTCCAGCAAAGAATATAAACGAGTAGAATACACACCAGGAATTCTGATTTTTTTTTTTTTATGGATATGTCAACATGTCTCTTTTTAGCAGTGGTTATGTATTTTAACATGTGTAAGTCAAAGATTCTTGTACACAATTGTGTACAATTGCATTTGATCTTTAATTATGTATTCGTGTATGTACAAATGGTACATAAAATGAAAAGATAGGTAGAGAGATAAAGCAATAGCATAATTCCAATGGTATTTCACTATATAAGTTCTTTGTGAAGAAGGTTTCTCTTTTGTCATTGCAACAAGCGATAGACTTTGCTAGAATTTTATCTTAATGCTTTATGTCTGTGTCTTAAACCAGTGCAACCCTTGCCTCTGTAAATTCCTGCTTTCCTTCCTGACTCCCACCTTCCTTATATGACTGTCTGTGGCCTCCTAAAATGAGACAAATGGACTCCTAAAATGAGGCAAATGAGGGAAATAATGGTTCTTTTGATGCTACCTTGCCTGTAATGGTTAGGGGACATGAGAAGAGAGTCCTTACCCCAGGAGTTTGGTTCGGAAAATGGAGAATCAAATTCCAATTTCCAGACAAGTTGAAATGACTTGCTAATAATAGAAATTAATTATAAATTAGAAAGACTCCCAAGGCTGGTTTCAGACATACTGATTGAACAAAAGAAAAAGGGAAAAGGGGAAAATGAAACAAGAAAGACCTTGAAAATAATAACCTCTCTGTGTAACTTTAAATACTAGATTGACGGTTTGCACTCTGGGTATATGACAAAATCTTGCCCTAACAAAGCACTTGTGATTTCTTTTCACTTGAATTAAAACAAGATTTTAAAAGGAATTACTCATACTTAACGGTAAGCATGTCTTCTGTTTTCTTGAGTTACTGTGTAATCATACACCTAAACTCTGAGTTCTGTTTAATTCGACAATTACACTAGACATATTAAAAATGTCTCAGCTGATGGAAAAGAACTCCTTAACTTTTTGGTTTGGGTTTTTTGATCTCATGAAAACAAAGTTATTTATGAAAGACTATGAACATAAGGCACATTATTGATGCCTTCCTGTATCATAGCTTACAGAATTTGATTTTTATTCATCACAGAACACAAGCAACATCAAGTAACTTAAATGACCAGTTGCGTAGTATTTTAGTTAGTAAGCATTTAGATGAAAATGTTCACAAAAAGCCACAAATTAAATATTATTTTTTTCTGAACTATGTAACAAACATATTTAACATGGGAGGACTTGTGAATAATTACAGAACAGTCAAATTCCTATTAAACAAGTATTTCTTATAAAATAGTGACAGTGAAAAGAATGTTTTGATGTTTAAAAATAGCAATATTTTTAACTTTCTTTTGACAAACACAGATTTTTTTTTCCACCACATTATCCAATACGATGCCATATTTCATAGCTTATTTACATTAAAAGCTATAGGAGATGAAACTTGAATTTAAAATTCCCATTTGATCATCATTAGACAAATCAAGATATATGTTCTAGAAAAGACTCAAGTCGCAGTCCTTTTAAATTGAACATTTCCTAGAACCAATATCTTCACATAAAGAAAATAAAAAAACCCAACATGGTCTCCAGACAGGTACATTCATATTTTCTGTTAAAAGAAAAATGAAAAGAACTTAGCAAACTTTCATTGTTTTACTAACCCATATTTTTATTATTTAAAACCATTGTTTCTACAACAGGGACAATGGAATTGAAACAAATAAATTTATTAATAGCAGTTGATAATCTGTCTGTTAATGTCAGTTTAGTTATTACTGATCTTAATAAATATGGATAGTAATATTACAACATCCTGTAACAAAAAGAGGGGGGGTTGATTGATTTTCAGAAATTATTTTAACAATTTTGTGTCACACAAGTATTACAAAATTCTAAACATATTTGTAATCTATATTTAATACACTTCAAGACATATTTATTATTGGTAATGACATGCTAGAAAAGCTAACTTAAAACATGAAATTTTCTGTGAAAACCATTGATTGAAATTTTCACTTTGGAAAATACAGATTAAATGTACTGTACATAAACCACAATGCTGGACTTAAAAATATGTGTTCCTGGCCGTCTTTTATCTCTGTTCCTGGCCCTTCTTTTATCACTTCACCACACCTGTTTTAAATGGGGGTAATTGGATTGTTCTACTCTGTAAAATGCTTTGTAGTCTACTGAAGAACTAAGAATTTTTTGATCTCTGAGAGTCCTTTGCTGTTGCAACATTTCACTGGACCTGTAATTCAGGTTCTTCCCATTCTCTGCTCCTTTCCGCTGATGAAATTTCTCGATAGAATTTGGTATCATGGTCTGTTTCTATAGAAGAGTTATTATGATGTACTGTTGTAACTACTCCAAAATTAATGTTATGAAATATTTTCTTCCATGGTGTTTTATAGTTGACAGTTTGTTGCTGTTTTGGACACACATGAAACAACATTTATAATACCATGTAAAATTCTAATCTCTCATATTTGAGAGAAAAAAAAATGAATGCAGAGTAAAAGACACATAGAAAAGGGATATCATACACACAGGGAAATAGCCAATTAAGTAAAAGATGAATCTTCCAAATGAAATGAGAAGGGTAGGGATTTTTTTTTTCTTTATTTAGACCTAACAAAATAAATTCTGAAAGAAAAATGACTGCTGTCTCCAAAAGTCTCAGATGTATGATCATCAAAGAATGATAAGAGCTATTCAAGTAAAATACTGAATTGATAGAAGAGCAAATGTGTTTGCACATTGAGCCTGTGGAAAAATATTTATGAGGAAATCATAACAAGGAAAGTGATGTAGCTGGTGTTCAAGAAGGTACTAGGTAAGTTATTAAAGGGATAATATGGTAACCTTCAATATGAGAGAAGTGATACATAGACCTAGGAGGCTCCCTCCACGTATATACGGTTTGAATTTCAAACTATAAGACTTTCCTGCTGGATGGAAACTATGCTTTTCAAGTAATTCTAGTGAAAACTGTTTAAAGATATGGAGGTTTTGAATTAAATGGTTTCCTCTTTAATTGCAGAAATAATTTTTCAAACAGGTGACTTTGCATAGCGAAAAGACTCAAATTTCAAAGTATCATAATCTTTTTTTCAAATCCTTAATAGAAAATTTTAGTAAGAAATTATGTAAAAAATCAGTATTGCTCTAGTAGCACCTTGGAAACATTTTGCAAAAAGTTGCAAAAGGACTGCAGATGAAGTAATAAACGAGTAACTTAATATATAAGAAAAATATTTGGTACATAAAAATAGCTTAAATTCATCAGGGAAGTTATTGGTTGTGAATTATTCACTGTGATCTACTGTCTGTAATTCTTTTTGCATTTAATTACAAGGGGCTACAGATTACTTAGAGGTCTTGTAATGCATGTGCATGACTGCCAAGACCACTAATGGAAATTGCATGCCATTGCTGAGAGAAAAGTATACACTTCAGTAATTACATGTGGTACTCTAAATGCAGATGTAAAAGTAATTATCATAAACTTGTACTCTGCAGATTGGAATGCTGTATTGGCTCAATACATTAGCTTTCACTTCTGAAGATCATCAGGACTCAATATATAGTTAGTTCTCTCATGACATAAGATTAAAGGTTTCCAAGTCACTTCCTTTTGTTCTTAGAAAAAAACATGTACTCTACAAGTAGGTCCACAAGGACTGCTACATTCACTATTACACTAAAGAAAAGAGTGTTATTGGCTAGTGGTGAAGTATTTTGTTAGAATTATAAAGGCCACCCATATAACACTTGGATTGAGCTACTCTTATTTGTTACATTTTCTTGACCACTAAAATTTATATAGCAGAGCAAAGGAACTTAAATTCACAAGATGTTTATTCACATTCTCCTCCTCTAATTTCAGTAACAGTGAAGTCTTGAAACTATGATCTTGCAAAGAAACAAATAAATAAAAACTACAGAAAAGAAAGAAAATGTCTGTATGTCAGAGATAGGATTGGATATCCAGACAGGCTATGAACCGCAAAAGTGGGTGATTCTTTGCTGTAAAATAGTTTAATTTGTGGCCTTTGATAGTGGCACTGCTCCAAACCTGACTGAAACACGTCAGAACTTCAGCATTTCTCCAATACAGAATGTTAAAGTGAACGTTTTCAAAGATATTTGGTCCTCCTTTCTAATCACAAATGGTTAATGCATTTCCTTGTTATACATTGGCTACCACTTTTAAACTATTATTGCTGCATAGACCTAGCCTGTCTTTTTTCCATTCATTTCGTTCTTTCTATGCTATCTTGAATTTCAGATTAACCCTTGATATCTCTCAACTTTTTACATTCTTTAAAAAGAACTTCAAAGAACTATTTCAAATTTATGAGCAAACAGTTGCCACTAATGTCCCATTACTCTTTTAAATTCATGACATATGCATGGAGAAATTTTCTTGTTTGTAATTTGCTGTGTATTTTGTGTTTTGTCTTAGTTACACAGTACACATTTGTATACAAAGAAATTAGAAAGTCCACTTTAGAAAAATAATGATGTACAGTTAGACCTTATCTTTTAAATTCTTCATATAAGTACATAATTTTAAATATAATTCCTGTCCTATTTTTGATGCAATACAATTTTGGGGCAATATGACCTTGATCATTAAATGTAAATATATTTATATTTTAAAATATTCATTTAAAATGATGCCTTAAAACATTCTGATGAATGTTTATTGGGTATTTCCCTGTTTATGAAATTTCTTGAGGTTCCATACATTTTGCATTTTCATTTTTTAATTAGAAACCAGTAATTTGTGTCTCCATGTGCATTTCTTTTTTTTATAGCAACTCTTAAAGGTAACTCCTAGCATATTTTAAATGCAGGTTTGGATTTTTTTTTTTTTGGTAACCATAATAAATCTTTAAAAAAATTTATTTATCCATTTAAGCAAGTTAATATTCCTAGGCAAACGTTTGTTCTCCTATTGATAGTTTCCTCTTAGTGTTATGAATTCTTTCTCTTTTGTAACATTTTCATGTGCAGTGATGGCTAACCACAAGAATTCAGTTTATAATTCATTAGACCTTTACTAATGACTCATTAATGTCTCCATTGCCTATTTTCAGTTTTTTAGACATTATACCTGTGTTAAACTTCACTCTTGCTATGTAAAAGTTCACTGTTGCTATCTGTACAGATCCACCTGTATATTTCTTGGTTGCAGCTTGTTGTAAAATGTTTTTATGTCTTGTGAATGTTGATGTTTCCAGACACTGAGCTTTGCCTGGGTCTGTGTAAGTTGCCACAGCTCATGCACTTTTCTTTTGCCTTGCCTTGCCTTCCC
>VXBO01013324.1:175553-187714 GCA_013400135.1 Rhinoptilus africanus | reverse complement strand
GTTCAGCCATCTCTGGGAAAGCGGGACTCAAAGAGTGTACAATGTCACAGGTACATTGACTCTTTTCTTATTAAATTGAGTTAGTGTCTCTCTATGTATCTCTCACATTTTTTCTTAAATATTTTCTGATTACAATGACCGCCTAAGGACCAAACTCATGGAAGTGTCTGTTCCATCTCTTATTTCTTCTCACAGTCTCAAATGTCCTTTCTCTTGCTCTTTATTTAATTGCAAGTTTTTTCACTCTCAAGTTCCTTTTACGATCCTCTGTGCTCAAACAACAAGATCCTGGACTCCACATACTTTTGAATTTTTAATTTTTTTTAAAACTTTTATTTAAGAACTCTGACAATCTGCACATGGAGACATAGGGGGCGGGGAAGGGGGAAGCTTAAGCTTCTTTATGTCTGTCTTTAATACGACATAACCAACTCAGATTTATTCACCATGCTCTTAGTTTTGCTACTAATAAAGGGTGAAAGGGGTATTCTGTATGTTGCAGGTTCCTAAGAAGCTACTTATATTCCTGAAGTCAGATGGAAGTTTTACTAAACTAAAGACAACTGCAACATACTTCATCTGACCAAAAGGTCAGAGATCTTCATAGCAATCCAGAGCCACAGACGATGAGGAAATCTTCCTTAAGAAAGGACTTAAAGAGAGGGCCCAGAGAGCGGAATCCTAGCATTAAACAAACTACCAGACAGGAAAATGCAAGCAAGCAGGTATCCTCGTGTATCAGCAAGCAAATAACAGAGAGGTTGGCATGTCTGTGTATGTTTTTATAAAGCATCACTTACCTGCAGCAGGAACTGTTTAAGTATCCTATTCATATCAAATATTAAAATGAAGGTGTTTCTGTAATGATTGTCATGATTATTTACAATCTGCTCACAAGCAAATTGTTAAATGAAAATGTAACCAAATAAAGCAAGTTAACCCATTACAAATGATGAAATACTGTAAATAGTTTTGTCTGAAATACAGAAATAGAGAGAACATTTAGTTTACCTACTAGCTGTTTAACTGACTTGAAAGAAGTGATTCTTTTGCATGGTACCAGTAACTAAGAAAAATTGCATCAACTTGAATCAGAGATTAGATCTGTTGAGGGAATGTACATGCACAGTGTTGATGTGAGGCTCTTACATACAGATAATGCAAAACTGTACACCCCACAAATACATGTTTGTTATAAAAATACACTAGATTTTTCCCACTCCGATAAATATGTATTTTGATTAATGATACACAATATGTTCAGTTATAAAAAAAAAATTGCAGAAGTAAGAGGATGAAATAAGTAATTTATTGGTTGTCAATTTATTGGTAAGCTTTTGTTGAAAACTGACAGGTTTTGAATGAAAAAAAGGAAAGGTAAATCTGTTTATACAATAATTAATTAATAATGAAAATTCCCTTCTGATAGCACTATTAATGAAAAAAATTGGTTTTACTGAGTATTTTGTATTTGTATGAGTATGAATAACATCTGTTTTCACATCAGAAATCAGTAACAGCGAGTATTAGTTCCTGGTTTTAAGCACATAAACAGACTTCCATCTGGATAGTCTATAGTTAATAATTTTGAGCTGAAGAGTTTCTTCAAATTATTTCATCAGGATGCTTAGTTTTCAATGACATAGAATTAATCCTTAATGATATTAGTTGCAAAAGGATTAAAAGTGTTGTAATACCGAAGAAGACACAAAATGCAGAGCTATGCAAATGGAAAACAACAAATGCATCATCAAGACTGACAGGTAAGAAGAAGGGGTTTAATATCAGGGGCATGGTGGACAGAGCTGAGGTGACAGCAAACATAATTTTATGTAAGCATGCTCTAAAACAACAGACCTACACTGTAGTTGGAACATTGGACTGCAATTTATAAGACTTTCTCCTGCTTAAGGAAAGTCTTTGGATATATGAAGTTTGACAGAGAATCAAAAAAGCCCAAATCATGAAAAAGAGAGAAGGTGAAAGTGAGGCCCCATATTTTCATCCTTTGCACTCCTAGATATTAAACATACTTTGCAAAATGTTTAATCTTTGGTTATTAAAAAAAAAAAAAAAAGAGAGAGAAGAAAGTATCATTCATTCTTGAGCACATCCATTAAAATGAAGAGTATTTTTTAACTACAACTAGAAGCTTTGGTTACCCTCCAGTCTCTGCTTCTTCTTCTTTCAAGAAATATCATATGGAAGGGAGGCTAATTGTGCCATGCTGGCTTCCACTTAAAGCTCAGTGCTGCCCACATAAACACTAAAGCTCTTAGTGTTAGGACTTTTGTCCCAATCTTTTAGGACAACTATCACATGCATACTTTGAGACTACTTCAAATCAATGTTGTTGGAAGAGAATGAAACGTGAAATGATTTACAAAGCAGAATACTAACACTGTTGCTGTTTTGTCAAATCTTTTTTCTTTTTTTTTTCCCTCCTTTGTCTCCTTTGACCTTTGGGCATAAATGACAATGTCACTTGCAGTTAAAGCAGAGCACATTGACATAGCTGACATCAAATTTACTTAATGCTAGATCAGCCTAGGAAAGTGTACAAAGGCTGGTATGTCTGAGAAAGAAAGTGTGCGTGTGACTGCTGAGGAACATTACCCTATTCCCAGGATACTTGTTACAGTGTGTTAATGTCAGAATGTCAACAAGGAAACTTTTAAACATCAGAATTACACAAAGATATAATTCTAAGTATTTCTGACGATAGATTGTTCAAATGGATCATCCCTTGTTGTTGTTTCTTTTGCTTTTATTTTTCCTTAGGCTTATTAGTTCCCTCAAACTTTATAATTATTTTAGATTTCAGATAAATTAAGTCAATTTGCAGTAAATCATAGAATCATAGGGTTGGAAGGGACCTTAGTAGATCATCTAGTCCAACCCCCCTGCTAGAGCAGGGCCACCTTAGAGCAGGTTACACAGGAACGCGTCCAGGCGGGTTTTGTATGTCTCCAGAGACGGAGACTCCACCACCTCCCTGGGCAGCTTGTTCCAGTGCTCTGCCACCCTCAAGGGAAAGAAGTTCCTCCTCATGTTTAGGTGGAACTTCCTATGCTCAAGTTTGTGCCCATTACCCCTTGTCCTATCACTGGGCACCACTGAAAAGAGCCTGTCCCCATCCTCCTGACACCCACCCTTCAAGTATTTATAAGTGTTAATTAGGTCCCCCCTCAGACGCCTCTTTTCCAGGCTAAAGAGACCTAATTCCCTTAGTCTATCTTCATAGGAGAGGTGTTCCAGTCCCCTAATCATCTTAGTAGCCCTATGCTGCACCCTCTCCAGCAATTCCTTGTCCCTCTTGAGCTGGGGAGCCCAGAACTGGACACAGTACTCCAGGTGGGGCCTCACCAAGGCAGAGTAGAGGGGGAGGATGACCTCCCTCGACCTGCTGGCCACACTCTTCTTGATGCACCCCAGGATGCCATTGACCTTCTTGGCCACAAGGGCACATTGCTGGCTCATGGCCATCCTGTTGCCCACCAGGACTCCCAGGTCCCTTTCCTCAGAGCTGCTCTCCAGCAGGTCAGCTCCCAACCTGTCCTGGTGCAGGGGGTTATTCCTCCCCAGGTGCAGCACCCTACACTTGCCCTTATTGAATTTCATAAGGTTCCTCTCCGCCCAGCTCTCCAGCCTGTCCAGGTCTCTCTGGATGGCGGCACAGCCTTCTGGTGTGTCAGCCACCCCTCCCAGCTTTGTGTCGTAATAATTTTATTAGAATAATCATTAAAATTCATTATTTTTTAACATAGCAAGGTATTTATTTATTTAAGATTTGTCCACTGTGTAGCTCATTTTGGCTGACATCAGCTGAGGGTTCAGTCAAATTATGCCAGGTAAGATCGATGGTTCTATTAACAAACATTAAGAAATAGGAATATGAAGAGAGGAGTGTGAAATGACATAGCAGAGGCAATTTGTATATAACAACATTTTACACATTGTTTCAAAAACAGCAAAGCACACATTATGTGTGATAAAATATTCTTTTTAAGTACGATTAAATAATTTTTATTTACATTCAAATATGTTCTCACGTCTACAGATTAGTAAAGTGAATGTGCTTAAGTATGCTTGGGAACAACAGTAAATGAGTTCTCAGATCTGTCAAATTCTTTTTTTGTTGTTGTTTCTTTAACCTTTTTTTCATATGTTATACTCTATAACTTGAGTTAAGCTAGCTGGTTATGCCTGGTTTTGTGGGGGTGTTGGGGGAGCAGCTTATATCAGAACAGAATATCAACTTCTCTAAAATTTTCCTTGAAGTGGAAAGTTTTACCAATGAGTTGTTTGAAACAATCAAATGTTATGTCTTAATACCACAGTGCCATTTCTGTTGTCAGAAGATACAAGACATAAAACACTGAAATGCACCATATCCTTTAACATAGAAAATTAGCTTCAGAATGAAAAATACTATCACCAAAAAATATAAAAAAATTTTGGTCCTTTTCTTGGAACAAAAGTAAACTATCAGTATCAATTGTTTTTATTTTCTTTTCTTAATGATGTTTACAAGCATTGTCATCTTCTCCCAGAAATGTGATTTTGATTGATTTTCATCTTCAAGAATGTTTGTATGGAGACGTTTAATTTATTTTGATCTTATTCGATGACATTCTCTTTGCCTAGTTTTAGACAACCGCTATATGAAAATCTACATTTGATCAAATTTTCTAGTTTCTCTGTAAAGGCAGGGAAGAGAAATACGTTTCTCTCCAGTGCAATTCAACTCACCTAAATACAGACTTGTTAATGAACATGTTAAATGAACTTCACCTTAAAACTTATGTGCTTGTCTATATTGACTTGTATTGAATGTAGATGTCCAGGTGTTGGTGAGGGGATGTAGGGTGGGAGGGGCTGGGGGAGGAGGAGAAGGTGTCTGCTGGGGAGATCTCTGTGACAAGTGAAATCAGGGCAGCCAGATGACTCTAACACAGCCCCATCACAAAGAACAGCTAAGCCCATCAGTCAAGATGGTGGCACACAAGGAAAGTGTATTTGAGAAAGTGCAAAACACTGCCTGGCAGTGAGGAGTGAGGGAAAAATTGTTAGAAACACCCATGAGCCCTGAGGGGAGACCAGGAGGAGGGGAGGAGGTGCTCCAAGCATAGGAGCAGAGGTTCCCCTTTGGCCTCTGGAGACACCCCGGTGGAGCAGGGATTTCCCTACATCCTGTGGAAATGCCCATGTTGCAGTGGGTTTACCTTGAAGGACTGCAGCCCATGGAAAAGATCCACCCTGGAGCAGGGAAAAGTTTGTGGAGGAAGGAATGGTAGAGAGGAGCTGTCATGGACTGACCACAGCCCCCCATTTCCCATTCTCCTTTGTCACTCAGGCAGGAGGAAGTAGAGGAGCCGGGGATGATGGAGTGAAGTTGAGCCTGGTAAAAAAGGTGGTGGTGTTATTTTAATTTGTCTTTGTTTCTCACCATCCAACTCTATTTTAATGGACAATAAATTTTCACATATAGAAAATATTGAAAAAATTGAAAATTAATTTTCACCAAGTCAAGTCAGTGTTTCCCATTATGGTAATTGGTAAGGGAGCTCCCTATCTTTACCTCAACCCATGCGTCTTATATTCCTCCTCTGTTGTGTGGAGGAGAGGGAATTAGAGAGTGTCAGGATTGGAGTCAGGAAGACAGGCAAGGTCAACTCACCACATGACAGCAAAAGAAGTCTGGACAACCAACCCGCATTTTAATGTCTGTGCTGTAGAACTATGACATAAGGTCAAAAGTATCTAGTCTTCTAAGCCCATTTTCCCATACCTGGAATTTGGATTATTTGGACTTTATTTGGATATTATTTGTATTTCTTAGTATTTTTTTTTAAGTTCACCAATCACTTGCTACCAATGGTATTTGCATTATAAGAGGAGCTGTAAACTTAAAAAAATGCAAAGTTGTTTTCTTAACCTGTGAGTTTATATACCCCTTGAACTACTCTGTCTAAATGTTTATCAGTACAGTCTGAATCAGAACAAACTTTTGCTTGCTTGCTTGTGAACGATGTTCCTTTATGATACAAATGTGGAGTGATGAAGCTTACACTCCAATTATGTTTTACAATGTTCACCATGAAAACTTCATTGTAGCTATAATGTCAGACAATTTCTAAGAACATAGTTCTGACTCAGAACAATGCTACCAGCTGCAGAAAGACAGAACTCTGCCAAAACCTGACACTTTTTGTTTGGTCACTGTTTCCAATGGAGTTGTTCCTCATTTTATGACTGTTTAGGGTTTTCTTTTCCGAGATTTGGCTTCTTGCAGTGTGACAACTCAATGCAACATCTGTACATGTCAGCAGGACTAGCACAGGATCACGACTTTCCACATTAGTTGTTATGATGAAATTGGTGTGAATGACAATGTGAGGAAATGCTTTTTTTTCTGGAGAGGTTAAAAAGGGTAATTGGTAAGGGAGCTGGTTCTGACCCCACAACTGGAGGTTAAGACAACTCCATTTCAGCTGCTTCCTGTGGCAATTCATTGGTGGCTACAGATCAAATTGCTGGCTGTGCGCTGACTGGGAAAGGGCATGCTCCTGTGTTCCAGTCTTTGCTCTCTGCTGCCACAAGGGTGGTGATTTCCAACAGAAGGTGGTAACAAACAGTATGAAAAAGTAGCTTCAGAAATAATTTTAGCCATTTGCTAAATGAACATATATCTGACCCCTTAAAATTTTTTTATTAAACTCAGAAATGAAACATATAGCTCACTTTTCTTTTGCGGGTCTTTTTCTATTACTTTTGGATTTCTCTTTCCTGCTTGCAGGAGTAAAACCCCTAAACAGGTTAGTCTGAATTTCTTCAGTTTCCTTACAAAAGTTTTGTGCACATCTAGCTGAAATCTTTGTTTTAGAACTATAATGATTAATGTCCTGAGCCACAAAAAGAGGAGATCTGAGTCAGAAAGAGAGTAGAAAACTAAGAAACAAATGGAAAACATCAAATTGAATATAATCCCTGGCCCCAAACCTGCTGAAAGAGTCTTTTCACCATTTCATGTTTCACATTCCTCCTCCATTTCTTTCTACTTTAGAAATTGATAGTACTTCATTTTCACAGCAACAGCAAACTCTTCCCTCAGTATCTCATATAATCTCATACATTTGTGGGTAAAAGAGGAGCTTTTTTTTTTTTAATTTTTGCTCTGCTTTTTTTCTCACTCTCTGCCTTACACTTATAACTGATTACCAGCTATCATAGAATCCTTTAGTGTGCTAAATTAGAGTTAGGAGGGGAGCATCTTATTTCTGAATTAAAATTCTAAATTTAGAACACATCCTATCATCATATCTTGCCACATTTTAACAGGTGTGTGGGAAAATAAATGGACTTACAATTGTGCTGGCTGTTCAGATAGATAAATGCAAAAAAAAAGTTCATATTGGCTGATATCTTGTTTGTTTTACAATCAGTGTGTTTACTGACTGGTAAAATAGTCTCAAGAAGCAAGCAAAACTTCAGAATATTGGATATATTAGAGGTAATACAAGCCAAGCAAAAGTCTCTGGTTTGAACATCTCAGTCATTAGTCAGATTAGACTGGATGCCAAAGAAAAAGATAAAATGGCTGCAGGTTGCTTTCAGGTTTGAGAAAGAAATTAGCTGTATTACATTTGGGATGAAACCAAAAGAAAGAATTACTGAAAGACGTAATGACCCTCCATCTGTTTCAGGTGTCAGTCACAGACATTGCAGATATGTGATGAATACATAGGTACATACTGAAACTGCTAGTGGAAAGGCTGTATTTGTCTATATAGGTACTATAAGCTGTTTGGGTACTATGGGTATTTACTATATGGGTGTAAGAAATACTGCAGGACAGACTAGTGAATACATTTATTCAGCATATATTATATTAATAAAAATCAATCTAAATGAAGTCAAAATATATTGTTTTATTTTAATGACATTTGAAAAACCATGAGTTTCTTTTAGGCAAATACTGTCTTCTTAATGATCAAACAGGAAAGCTGGCTGCTTCTAGTAAAGGCCAAAGAAATAAAGTGTGTAAAATTTCAGGAAGAGGAGGAATCTTTCCCTGAGCTGATTAAAACAGTCACCCAGGATACGACAGAGCCAGTGAAGATTTCTCCTCTGCCTAAAAGGACACAAACTCTCCACACTCCTCTTTAACCTTTCCACTCCTCCTGTCTGAATTGCCAGACTATTAGTTGAGCTGAGCAGAAGTTGGTCTCAGTCCTGCTGATGCACCTCTATTTGATTAAGAGCATTTAAAAGCTGAATGGCTTTTAAAGAAAAACAGATTGGCTTCTGCAGTTGGATGCAGACGATACCTTTCTGGAAGGTCAGAGATTTTGCTTCCCATAATTGTTCCAAATCAAGCTAAAAGTGTGTTTGATCAGTTTTCTCCTACCTCTGAGGAGAATGCCCACCTACCCGGCAGCACAGTAAGCAAACAGCCAAGGAATAACTTTAAATACCGCACACGAAAAGATTTAGCAAAAGACACCTCTGTGAAAATAACCTATTGATACTAAACTTAATAGGATTAAAGAAATGCTAATCCTCCTATCTGGCACGAGGGGTGACCCATGGATGATGTTTCAAAGCAAGAAGGGATTGTAGGAGAAGGCTGGACAGAAAGAGGAACAAGGCTGCAATCCACTGAAGCATATTGCAGAGAAAAATTGAAATCTGCCCAGAGTGAGTAGAAAAGGTTACAGAAAACAGGGATCTTCATGTTCATGGCCAGCAGGGTGTACCACAGTGATTTTTATTTGGCAGTTTTATTTTTATTTGCATTTAGTAAGTAGACCTAAGTAAGTTTTGACAGCCTAGATGAAAGTATATCAGAGTAGCCATAGTAATAAAGAAGTTACATGCATTGCATGCAAACTATTGCATAAAGAAAAAGAGACTGAAGGAGGAGAATGGAAGTAAACTCTGTGCATAGTCTTTGATAATTGTACCTTATTTTTCACAATATTTTCTTAATGAAAATTATAAATATACATTTCAATACATTTACAATCCTTCCTGTGGCCCCAGGTCGAAAAAAAAAAAAGCCTATAGACAGCAGAAATAGAATAGATCTGTTCTTTAACCTACCTGTATGGTCAATTACAGTACATCCTGCTCAGTTAGCTTTGCAATTATGAAGAAGGCTATTTTCCCTAGCTTGACATGTTGCCTGAATGATTTGTTTCCAATACACTGTACTGATTTCCAATAAATTTCCCATTTGAATTAATTGGAGACATGAAGTAATAACAACAGTGTTTGCTTCCATAGCTCTTCTGCTTCTTTAGTTGCGCACACTTTTATTGTATTTACTTATTAAGAAAGGGAAACTTCAGTAAGAAGATAATTTCAGAATAAAATCAAGTAGGGAGATGGAGAAATGAAGACAGTAAAGGGCTTGTGCAGCAGGAGAGAGAAAGAAAAGGAAAGATATTAGTGTTATGATGGGGTGATTGCACGCATAAGGCAAGGTCTATCAGGCCTATGTGTACACGATTCTGAGACAGCAGTCCCCAGAGCATAAAGACAGCCTGATCTGGTCCTTTCTGTCATTTTTCTACACAACTGCCACAAAGTTCGCTGCTGGTCTGCCCCCACACTGCAGCCAGGCAAGCAGTCCAGCCTGCACCATGGCATGCAAGTCCAGCTGGCACGTATGGCCTACATTTCTGCTTTTTTTCTTGTCTTTCTAACAACTTCAGGAGCATAACTTGATGTTGCAGTGTCTCAGCAGTAGCACATTAGGAGGATATTTTTTGCCACCCAAAGTTTATTCCCTCTTCAGGAAGTGGAGCAAGTGGAGTTTCTTCTAAGTGGACCACAATAGCGTTATCCCTTCTTCTGCTTTGCATCTTTTTTCTTGCAATCAAACTCTAAACACTGACACGTGGTCATAGCAGAGCTGGGATATGCAGAAAGATTTCAGTTGTCTAAATTTTTTCATGCAGAAAAGTGCAACAAATACATTCCTGTTGACTAAGTTGGTATTATTTTTATAGAATTTTATTTTGTAGAACATTCTTAAGTAGATAAATTAGCTACACATTTATTATTCACACATATATATTCATAAAGGAAGGGGGATTGGACTCACAATTTCTTCAGTGTAGAAAATAGGCAAAGATTATTATGTATTGCAGGTCAGCAAGCAGAATGCAATTGCTAATGATATTTTTTCTTAATTTTATTTTATTCCCCCCACTACCTGTCTACCATACCCAGGACCACAATTTGACTGGATTTTGCTTGTATGTATTTTTATACTGTTAGTGATCTAGTCTTATATGAATATCTATGTGCCATTTATGTAAAAACCTATTTTGATCTCAACAGTTGCAAAATATGCTCTAATTTGAGAAAGGATTACATGTAAAGATCAAATGTGTTACATACGTGTTCTCCACAAGGGAGATTTATGAAACTGGCTGGTCCCTAATTCTATTGTTTCCTTATGTTGATAATGAGACATAGACCACATTCTTCAAAATTTATTTGAAATTCAGAATTCTATAATTATGCAATTTGTCTCCATTTGTTCAGATCCCTCACAGAGGCATTATGTCCTGTGGAACTAATAACATGTAATTAGAGATTGCCATGTGGAGTATGGAAAACGTCATAATTGCATGGATCACTTCACTGTTGTCATTTCCTGCAATCTGAGGACTTTGCTACTTTACTATTTTTAAAAAAGATTTTTAATAGGTTTTTTTTTCCTGAAAAAAGATAAAGAAGTATAAAAAAAACCCAAAATGAATTAGGAAATTTGATTCAATAGAAGCCCTAGAATATCTGTCTCAATCCAGACATATAATATCTTCCCTCTGTCTTTAAAGGCCAATTGAATAAGACAATGCTCTTTCATGAGCTTGTGTCTCTGAATACAAGTTTCGATCAAAACATTACTGCTGAAGTTGTTTGTCCTTTCTTTTGGGAAATTAATCTATTTTCCTTTTCTGAATAGACAATAAATATCTTAAATGCTTTGGGTAAAGTTGCATATATTTTAATTTGGATATACTACTGCTACTGGACATGGGAGATGCAATCCAGATACTTCAGAGCCCTGTCTTTATTAGCAGTACAGAACTCCAGGCTTGACTTCATCTGTTCAGAAGTGGTAACATCCATATCTGAGAAGAAGTCCTCTACATCCTTTAGTAAGATCTAGGGTGAGAACTTGGCCCAATCTAAGTCACCATAGTCTGGAACAGAAACTACTTTTTGTGGGCAGTGCCTGAGAGGCAATATGCCTCTGCTTCTTATTATAAATTAACCTTTGTAACACTATAATTTTCCTGGCATGCATGCCTCCAACACAAACACAAGTTAGTAAAGAATATGCTGTGCAGCCCTAGCATGAAAATAAAGAGCTCTTGGTATTACCTCTATCACCGTGTTAACTGGGAAAAGACAACATCTGCTTCTAAGCTCTCATTAACTGCATTTGCACTTGCGCTCTGTATTTTTGTGTATAGAGAAATGATAGGTGGCTTGTAATTGCAACCTGTTCAGAGCAGCAAGTCAAACAGTTCATTTTTCTTTTGCTGTGGACATCCTTGGGGTAAATAGCAGAGAGGTTTCCCATCACTTTGTCAATTTTCTTGCTGCCTGCCAGACCAGCAACTGCTGCAGCAGTGCAGAGACAGAGACAAGTTGTACTGGGTCTGCATGGCAAGGTTTTGCTAGAAGGGGGTGTGTGTGCATGTGTGCGTGTGTGTGTCGGGGGGGAAGGGTTGTCTTCTGCGAGAATCTGATAGAAGCTTCCCCTGTGTCTGATAAAGACAATGCCGGCCAGCCCCAAGAGGGACCAGCTGCTGGTCAAGGCTGAGCCCATCAGTGACAAAGAAAAAGTGGCACAACAGCCTGCAGCAACCAGATGAGACGACTGAGAATACATGAGAGCAACAATTCTGCAGACACCAAGGTCAGTGAAGAAGGGGAGGAGGAGGTGTTCCAGGCACCAGAGCAGAGATTCCCCTGTAGCCAGTGGTGAAGACCATGGTGAGGTAGGCTGTCCCCACGCAGCCCACAGAGGTCCATGGTGGAGCAGATATCCACATGCAGCCCGTGGAGGACCCCACGGCAGAGCAGGTGGATGCCCGAAGGAGGCTGTGACCCCATGGAGAGTCCATGCTGGAGCA
>VXBO01013324.1:158629-175527 GCA_013400135.1 Rhinoptilus africanus | reverse complement strand
CAGGACTTGTGACCCAGTGGGGGACCCACAGTGGAGCAGTCTGCTCCTGAAGGACTGCACTCTGTAGAAGGAACCCACACTGGGGCATTTTGTGAAGAACTGCAGCCCATGGGAAGGACTCATGTTGGAGAAGTTTGTGGAGAACTGTCTCCCATGGGAGGGACCCTGATCTGGAGCAGGAGAAGAGCATAAGCAGTCCTCCCTCTGAGGAGGAAGGAGCCACAGAAACAATGGGTGATGAACTGACTGCAGCCCTCATTTCCAAGGGGGAATCCTCCTTGGGGGGAAGAGGTAGAGAAACTGAGAGTGAAGTTGAGCCTGGGAAGATGGGAGGGGTGGGGGGAAGGTGTTTTAAGATTTAGTTTTTATTTTCTCATTATCCTACTCTGATTTTGATTGGTAAAAAGTTAAGCTAATTTCCCCAAGTTCAGTCTATTTTGCCCATGACAGTAATTGGCGAGTGATTTCTCCCTGTCCTTATCTTAATCCATGAGCCTTCCATTATATTTTCTCTCCCCTGTCCAGTAGAGGAAGGGGAGTGATAGAAGGTGATGGACACTTGGTGAATACTTCACAGGAATCAAGCAGCAAACTATGCCATTCCACAGCCCATTCACTACTCACTGCTTACTAGAAGAATACAGTGATGATTGATTTTAAAAGCCCAGATACTTGGTGTATTTCATATTTATTCTTTCATATAATCATATGTCTCCTTTCCTGGTGATGCCAGCAGACAGGAGGTGACTAGAAGACATACAAAATGACAAGGTTTAAAGCAGTGTCCTATTAACTCTTACTCAGACTAGTCTTTTAGTCATCCACAATGTCGGAATATTAAGTAAAAAAGCATACTCAAGTAAAACAACAAACCTAAAAAAGCCTTAAACTCATTTTTTCAAACTCAAACAGGGGTAACAGTTGTTGTCAGCATAGTATCTCTATAATATAGAAAAGAAAAAGAGGCACAATATAGGAACGGATTGAAGCTTGCTTAGAGGCAATGTCTTCTAAGATTGCTTAGAAATCTTGGTCTAAATTATTGCCTTTTCTTACCTTAGACCTAGGTGCATTTTAGGAGGCCAGGGCTGAGCAACTGATATTTCTTTCTGATGTTCTGGTCTTGTTTTGATGCAACCCTCAAAGTACAGTTTTGGGGAGCCGTTGCAAAAGGAGTTTGGGGAAGATTCAGGTTTACACTAAACCTTCTGTTCCCATTTCCCACTCACCATTTTGGTATTTAAGACATTAATATTTCATCTCCTTATCTCATCTGGCATCAGAAATCTGTAGAAGGAGGTTCTGTGTAGGTGGGAAGGGACTTCTGTAACTACAGATTTGACAGCAGATATGAGCTCCTTAATGGAAACCTGTTGTGAATACTGAGCAGTAGGCTGTACTGAGTAACAGAAGAAGGTGCCACATGAAAGAAGATACTGCTTCATTTACAGAAAAATGGTCATTTCTCTCTGACCACTTTTGGTATAGTATTGCTCTTTCATATGCCTTTTTTGTAATGATCATATGCAAGATATTTCTTATTAACTGTCTTTTCTGCACAGTTTGCAATATTCAATATAATAAGCTTTTGCCTGGTGACATTGATCCATGGTTGACTACACCCTTCACTGCTAAATACTCACTTACAATCAAATATAGGGAAAGAAAAAGCACTAAAAAAAAAGGAAAAAAATCAAGCCTCAAATGTGACAGGCAGACAAAATGAAGGAGACAGGCTCACACATTAAATTACAAAGTGCCACATTCTTTTGAATATATAGTTTTCTGGGTTTTTTTCTTTTCTTTTTTTCCTTTTATCATGGAAAAATACAGACTGAGATTTGAGGTACAGCCCTATGAGGCACAGCCACATTATTTTCTAGTTAGTATTTCATAACTGTGGACACGTCCTCGAAGTATCTTAAAATGATATCCTCAGAATTTAGGATGAAAGATTGCTTAAGCCTATTATTTCTCTTTCTGTAGAGAGCTAGGTGTGTTGACAGTTGTAATAGGAGGCAGAGAAGAGCGGTGTCTGTGGGCAAGGCCATGCTATGGTCAGGATGTAACATGAAGGCACCTTCCAGCAGGTAGGTCAGAGAAGGTTTCTGTTAGAGGAAGTGAAATCGCAAGTGGTTTTCAAGCTCCCTAGACTGTCAGCCTTCCATTGGGTTGAATGTAAATATGAGAATGATTTGTTTGTATATTTTTTTCCCTTCAGGGGAGATGTTGAGAAAATTGCAGGCTCAGGTAGATCATTGAGTCAACATCATGGAATCATAGGGTTGGAAGGGACCTCTGGAGATCATCTAGTCCAACCCCCCTGCCAGAGCAGGGCCACCTTAGAGCAGGTTGCACAGGAACCCATCCAGGCGGGTTTGGAATGTCTCCAAAGATGGAGACACCACCACCTCTCTGGGCAGCCTGTTCCAGTGCTCTGCCACCCTCAAGGTAAAGAAGTTCCTTCTCAGGTTTATGTAGAACTTCCTATACTCAAGTTTGTGCCCATTACCACTGCACTCAAAAGGCAGAGTTTAACCAGTTTGAGTTAAAGGGTGGTTTCAGACACTACATTTTCTGACACTGTTTTTAAACCAAACTTGTATTGTATATTAGTAGTAAAAAGACATTGCATTATTTCACAAGGAAAGTCCTACTGCAGTAATATATACCTGCTGAGGTACTTGACACTTTGTGGGTTTTTGTGCCCTCTTGGTATCGCTTTATGGGTTTTTAAGTACAAAGGCTAGAGAGATGTTTTGAAATTCCACAATAAAATATTTCTGTGATTAAGTTCTACACATTATATTTCAGCCTTTCATTTAAAATAGATTTAAAAATGACTTGTGATTATAAACATTCAAAAATCAGAGTTCGTAATAAAATGATGACAGCTAACAGAGGAATGATATTTTAAGCAAAATAAGGAAAATGCTACACTGATTATACACAGAATAAGTGTGGGAGGAGAAAGACCTGTCAATGTCTGGCACAATAATATCAATGAACTTTCTGTAGAAAACACCTGAGACTAAAAAATTAATCTTGGCTTAGTATTCCATAAGAAGTAGAAAGTAGTCCAAAGTCAGTCTAAACTAGCACTGGAGTTATCTACTCAGTCCCAACTTTTATATATGACAGCATCCTCATAATTAATGTGTTCATATTTTCTCACTTGCCTTTCATTTTCTTTCCAAACTCCCAGATGAGCCCGTAGATTTTAATTAAGAAAAGAGGTCAACGTTGGAACACAAAGTTGACTGGCAGATAAAACTTCAAAATATAGCTTTCAATACTAAAACAAATAGTAAGGCTGGCAGTATTGGACTTTTAGAAATTGTATTAATTTTTTTTTCTGTTTGGTTCTTATTAAATATTTTTCCAAATGATTTTGAGTTGTTAGGAATCAGAAAAAAAAACTATTAAGAATATCAAATTTGTGACAAATAGTGAAAGATAAAGTACTAGCAGTTGCAAAAACTTCCTATCATATCTACATCTCTTTCGATAAGTAAATACTAACAGCAAAATTATTGCATGGGTCTGTGTGTGTGCTTGTGTGTATCAAAACAAAGGTATGCATTGATTTTGATGGTTTTGGATCAAGCCTTACATAGGAGTACAGTAAATTGCAAGTTTAATATATTCACAGAATCTAAATTAGAAGATTGCTCAAGGAAATGTATTGTAAGAAAATTTTGGCTACAATTTTCAACATCACTGGAAAATTAACATATAAATTAATAACAAAGCTACTGCCAGAAGCGCTTATGAGGGCAGCTTGTTGGATTAGGCAGTAACACATAATTAGACATAGCTATTACCAAGGATATCTAGATTCAGCAGCACCTGAGAGGAATGGGAGCTTGTTTGCCCTCCTCATCTACTATTCTTTCAAACTAAAGACAACTTCTACATGTAAGGCACTCTTGCATTTAACTTAGAGCTGCAGGCTTTGCTAAAAACTTATACGTACACTGAAGGGAGAAGTGATGGCTTTACTGTTAAAAACATCTATTCAGAACCCAAACCTGAAACTTAAAATTGGTGATGCTTGAAAACCACTGAGCAAAATTAAGATCTAAAGTCATCAGATTCTGCATATTTCAAAGATCAGGGGAATTCAGATTCTGAGTTTTGTGTAAGGTCTATCTGCAAATGGCTATGAAAATATGTAGTTATTCCCTGAGTCATTTATGCTGTCTTGAGATGAGAAAAGTAGCACACACTACCACTGTCAGCATTATAAATATATATTGGAAGACATCCAGCCTCTACTTACCATAGCTACCGTGATGCACCCCTGCTATTTAAGAGTCCTGAGATTTAATTGTCTCCATATATATGTCCACGGAGACTGGTCATATATAACACCAAAGAGGTCAGAGGTCTGAAGCAAAGAAGGGATGTAGCTGGAGATGTGAAAGAAAACATTCTGCTCATAAGAGCCACCGGTTACTTCTGCTTCTCTCCTCCATTGACCAATTGCTTATAAAAAGTGAAACCGCACTTACAGGAAAGATGAAGCAGAAGACTCAAGTATCTCAGGCAAGCAGCAAAGGTTTTGTGCTCCTGGTAAAGTAAGATTTCAGTTCTCATCTTGATTTCTTTAAAGGGGAGACTTAAACCTGAATTTTCCCAGTAGAAGTTAACCAGGTAGGCCAGGATTTTCTGAACAAGAATAAACCAGATCCTCATTATATGAACTAGCTACACAACCTTCTCATCAGCAACTACTTTGAGATGACAATAAGATATGACTTGTTGAGCTATTGCAGTTTACCATTGCTACTTAGTTCATAACTCGATTCACTGGCAACATGCACGTGGATAAAGCTTTAAAGGAAAGAGCATATACTGAAAATGAAAAATCATTTACATTGAATCAAATATAAATGCTAATGTGGTAGTCAAAATTGCAAAAGAGACTCAGTCCTGTCTTCCATTCAGTGCTTGCAATTAACTGTAATGACGGCTTACTGCGGAAGAAACTTATCCAATGTAAAATTAGATTACCTTTTTTGCTTTGTTTTCCCCTAGCAGATTACTCTAGATTTACTGTGATGTGGTAGAAATAAAAAAACCCAAGCAAACAAACAAACAAAATATGTTATTGATTTATTTGAGACTGCTTACTTCAGGACTCGGGAGATCACTTCATTTGCCCTTCTTTCTGTAGTTGCATTTTTAAAGACAAGGCTGGAGGGTCTTCATGTAACACTGACATATTACCTGGAGTACAGTTGTCAAAGTAGTCTTACAATTTAATTTAATTTTTTTTCCCTTACATAACAGGTGTGATTGCATGAGTTTTGGGATGTTTTTTTCAATCTTCTCCCTCTCCATCTTTCTCACTCTGCAAAGAGACACTTAATGTTTTAAGAATAAATAGTAAAGCTTTTTCAAGAATAATTCATATTACTTTTCTTGCATCATTTGGGATGTGTCACATTTATCAGTGTTATAAGATATGAGGAACACCACAAATCCTCATCAGCAGTAGGTTTTCTGAAAGTGCTAACAATAGCTACTCCTAGCATTAACACATGTAGTGCTTGAGTACTTCAGGGTGTTTGAAGGCTTCAGCTATCTTTCTAAAAGTTAGATGTCTACATGAAGTTTTAGCTATACTGATAAGAAACAGTGTCATCTGGAAATTAGGTAAGAATTCTCACAGGTTTATGGGATACTAGAGTCACTGAAGTGCCCAAATGTCCTTGAGAGAAAGGGAGATGAAGGATTCAGTTGCAATTAAAGTATCAGGAATTCCTCAATAAGGCAAGTGCATGATTTGTGGTTTGTCCTGACTCCACATGTGAAAAGAAGCAATGTTTCATCTTTCCTATTACCTAGGAGAGATTTACCTAATACCTGGACTAGATGAAGCAGTTTTGTTGAAATAAATACCTCCCCTTTTTCTTTCATTCACCCGCTATTGAGATGGCTTTTGACCTGTCAAGGTCTTATGCTGGATAAATTATTAATGAAGGGGGGAAGGGGAAGGCATGACTGCCACAAGCTTTACTGATTTAATGAGCATGTTAATCTAAGTCAGCACTACTCTGAACAGGTTCAGCTGTCCCAATGTCATAAATACATTTTACGATGGGTTATCAGTTCATAGTCCTTGATTATTCATATAACATATTCCAGTGAATACATACCCATACCCTACCTTAAGCAAGCCAGCTAGCTCTGCAGGCTTAGAAAAGGACAGCCTCACACTCAAACTGTACCCTACAAGCATTGTAGATGCAAACTCCTGGAGCAATTGGTTTTGGGAACTGAAGCCTGAAGTCCAGTAAAGCTACCAAGGGTGTTACAGTCACAGTCCCAGTGAAGCAAGTAATCACATAACTTCCTCAAAATAATAATGATGTATATAAAATAGCCTCATATTTTGGATAGGAAAATGATACATTTTCAACTACAGCTCTGAAACCAATTTTAAAAAGAGAATAGAAAATAACTAGATACATTATTTGTGAAAGTGCTGTTCTGAAATAATGTATCTAATAATAATGTATCTAATGTATCTACTGGAAGTTTACTGGTAGAAATAGAAATAGGTGCCCTGGTTCTTAGTCTAATGCTCTACCTATAATATCTTGCCTACCCTACTAGATCTTAAGCAGCTGGAAGTCAGATGTAACCTTTTACTGAGCATTTGTGCAAACCAGATTCTTGAACTTGTTTGCAATCTCTTTGCATTAACTTAATATGTGCATTTATTGTCTGTTAATAATTTTGATCATGGCTATTGATCTGAATGATGACAATGCAGATGTGGAAAAAATGCATGAACAAACTAGAGATGTCAAAGACCTGGGGTAAAAAAAAAAGAGTGAGCACTTGGGAAACTGGGCAAAAGAGAGAGGTCAGCAAAGTAATCCTCAACATGCAAGGCACTGTACAATGATGGAAGAAATATCTTTCCTGCCTTGTCAGCAGGAAGGTCAAAAGAGGGGGGACTTTAATTCCAGCCTGCATGTTGTAGTTCACAGTTCCTAACAGAAGGGTCTTGGAGCACTGAAGTCCATCAAGATGTGGAAATCTCCATCAGTGGACATTTTTAAGAATAGACAAAAATTATTAGGAATTGTTTAAGTTAGGTAGGGACAAACAGGTGAAATATGCATTTCTCAGATTCCCATCCAGCCATGTATTCTATACAGATCTTGGCTGATGGTTAAAACTTTTCCTCCTTAAAGATTTTCTAGCACACAGACCCAATGTGGAGCAATTGCTGGGAGCTACTCTGTGCGGTAGAAATGATTCTACAAAGAACATTTTTCTCTGACTCTCTGTTTTCTCACCCTGGCTTCTGCTTTTTCTTGGACGAGAGAATAGATGAGGAGCAAGGAGTGCTCATGGAAGTAATTTCTGTCAGGAGGAATATCCTTCTTTTTCCTGTTAACTTGTATCAGATTTTATTTATTTTTAACATCAGAGACCTAAACAGTCTAGAGAAACATGGGTCTAAAAATTATCAAATTTTAAAGTGTAGCTTCTTGGCCAAATGCTTTTACTGTGCTGGCATGCACCTGCCAGACAATACCTGCAGCAGAATTGGAAACATATGATTAATGGATACAGCTCCAAGTTCCTTCTGGAGGATGGGGGTGCAGGGCTCTGGTCATTTGTGATTTATTTGCTCTTAGTACTGTGACAGCATAGCAAGAGCTGAGAGTGTACTAAAACACCAAGATTTTGAAACCTTATTTTAAAAAAGTAGACCTTGTCCATTCCTACACCATGCCACAACAGAGTTAAAGAAGCAATGCATGGAGGATAAAGATGATGAAACCATAAAAAAATCTGCTGATAAGAAAGAGTAACCTCTGTGAAAAATGGTTGCAATGGTTTTTCATAATTTTTGAGAGAAATTGTTCGGGTGGTATTTTCCATATGGAGGAATGGGGAGATTAAAGATTTAACTTAATCCTTTCAGATGACAATTCACTTTTCATTTCCCATTAAAAGTCACTGGATTCTGTTTTCTTGTATGTAATTGTAGAAGGTTTTAATATTCACAGCTATTACGATTCTTAAGACTTAAGTTTTTCTGTCCTGGAGGGGATATGTTGTTTCTCAAGATACTTTCTATGGAGTAACACTTTTTTTTTTTCCTGTTAGAAAGAAAAAAGTACTGAAAAACTTACATTAAGTGAATAGCTTATGTCTCCAGTACATATAAATCTGTGAGGTTGTTAGGTATATTTCTATGCTTTTTTTTTTTTTTTAAAGGTCTTTTCCCCCCAATACCTGCTGTTTCTACAAGCAGTGATAGAATTATTCTGTATATCTTCATATATCTTCAATTGTACATCTTTAAAAGGAAAATGACCCACAGTTCCCTATAGGTATCACTAATACATATCCCTGTATCCATAAAGAGAGGCTCATGCACCCTCAAAGACTTGGTTGACAACATCATAGTTTAAAAGCTAACTGTTCCTCTCTTTTCTTTTCCCCCTCCACTCCCTATAGAGAAGTGATGTTGATTGGGAATGGAAAGTTCCTGCTAGAACAAAGGTCTTTCTTGACACATTAGTGTAATTTGCTTATAAAATTTATTTCACTATTTTATGCTTACCATTGGAATTGCTCAAAAAAAACAACCTTAAAACTTTTGGGAGGATGTAGAGTGGATGGGATGGGAAACAAGCCAACAAATTCAGCCATGTGTCTTAGCTTGAGTTTGAGCTCTGGAATAAAGTCTGACATAGCTCTGAAGTGCTGAGCAGTATAGCAGTGAGGAGGAATTATTATCAATGAAGTGATGTGATGAAGTAGTGGCAGGTGTTTGGAGGAAAAGGAGAAAGGGAAGGAAATGGTGTGAAACTTTTTGTATTTAGGATGGGAATCTTTGCAGTAGTGTTTTCTCTGCCCTTTTTCCAAGACAAGACTTGGTGCAGGTAAGTATTCCTAGAAAGCTAGGGGTTTTTTTGTTTCTTCTGCTGTTGTTGTTTTGGCAATATATATGTACCTATACATAAACGGATACAGACAAACTTACAATGCAATGCAAGAAAATGTTACTCCTAGTAGCCAGTAAATGCATGAGAGGAGGGGCCTAATGTATGTTCACTTCTAACCGTAAGTCTTGTGACCTAGAAGATACATTTCTAGTGCTTTAAGATGAAAATATGTCATCCAAACATGTTATAAAAAGCTCTTGACATTTAAGTTTGGATGCGTTCGTAGATAGACAGCATGAGTCATATCTGTCAGATTTTTCAGCATAGCTCTATCAATTCTTGCCATAGCTTTATGCTACTGATCTACAAATTCATCCTTCAGGGGACTTAAGATCCATCTCAGCATTTTGTCTTTTTTACATCTTTATCATAAAGACCATCATGCTCAGGGATCAAACACAATCTCTCCTGCAACAGTTAAGATATTCATCACAAATGGTATGCTGAAAACAAACCTGAATTACAGTGGAAAAAAAAGCTATTCAAGATACTATTTAAACTTACAATATATAGGTGCCGTATTCCAAACTAATAATCAACCATTAAAATGGACTTTGACAGAGAAAGGAGATTTCTTTGGACCATGGGTTATTGCTAACATAAGGGGTACAGATTCTTAACTAGTGTGTATTACCTTCATTAAAATCCATGAAGCTATGATGATTTGCTCTAGCTGAGTAGCTAATCTCTCCTATTACCATGGAGAGATTTAAAGCAAGACCCTTATGGAATAAAAGCTTGGACATCTAGCAAAGAAGCATTGCTGTTGTCTGAGCCAGTGAGAGCTGCATTATGGTTCTCTATGGATGTGTATTTTCTGCTTATACTTGCTGAAAAGAGCTAAACTCCTATTATCTAGCTGACTTGAGGGTCCTTTGAAAAATTCAGGCAATTACAGTTCATTGTAAGCAAAATATGTTTCCATTTGAGTTTTGAAATGGGAGAGGAAAAATATGTCCAAATGTTGAGCAATCTGACTTCTGGATAATCAAAGCTAAAATAATTGAGATTAACATGTGTCTCCTAGTTGTGTTTGGTCTGCTTGTTTGTTTGTTTGTTTTTAAAAAGTGCTACACTGCATTGTTTTTCTCATCTTTTGGATTGTTGATCAATAAGGCAGCAAGCCATGATTTGCCAGTTCTCTGTTCCCTTGTGACAGGAGAACAGAGTATTGCATTCTCCTCACTACATTTCCTTCATTGGCAATCTGCTTTAAACAGTCAAAAAATCACAGACCAATCTGGTATGATTTGGAGGTAAAAGGGAGGGAAGGATAGAATTTGATGATTTAATTATTCTGCTATAATTTTTATATCAATGATGCAGCATCTCTCCATGTCATTTCATATTATACTCTGGTAGTAGTTTCTCCAAGGTAACTGTTCTCCCCAACAGTTATTGCTAAAAGAGTTAGAACTTAATATTTGTATAACTGCAAATTTTTAATGTAATTTTCTGATTAATTAAAATTTTGCAGTGGGTTTTAATTTGCTTAATTTGATCAAATTTCAGCTAAAAACCTTAGTGTTTTCACCAAGTTACACTTTCAATTGTCTCTTCTTCTACTAGTAAATTACGATATAAGAATTTCTTTTGTTGAAAGCTAATCGCATTTGTTTTGGATTATGAATGGATGAAGCTTCCTTGCAGGTAAAAAGAAATCAGTTTCACTAGTTAGTGAAAATAGTGCTGTTTCGACTCTAAGTATATGCATATATATGCACCTTTATGTACATACAGAGAACAATTTTACCTAAGCCACAAGCCTTTCAGTTCTCACTTCTGGCCTGCATCTTCCAAACTCATGAAAAACCAGCCTCATCTATATATATATCTTGCCCTCATCCTTCCTGCCTTCCCCAGTAGCTGTGCCAGTGTGGGCACTTGGTAACTATTTTCAGAGCAGGTGTGAGGAAATGAGGCAGGTTGGCCAGCAGCCAAACGCTTGTCAGAGGTGCCTAAATCGCAGGCAACAACCATGACTTTCTGGGTTGCACCATCTGCTCTTCTATGTCGCCTTCTGCTGTAAATTCCCAGAGAAAGCACCCAGAAGCCCTTCTGACCTTGCTGAGGGCAGCACCCTCCTGGTTCCTGAATGCAGAAAAAGGCTTTTATTTCATTGTCCACAGTCACTACCAGGTCCTGCCTTCAGAATTACCTCCTTTCCTCTCACTTTGAGCCTCCTACAGGAAATACTTTAACATAAAATGTACGGAGGTTGATCTTCATTTGGTCTTCTGAAGTGATGCTTTGCAGAGAAATCCCAGATGACAATTAGTAGAATTAAATACTGTGAAACACAACAAAATGTAGAAGACAGATGTCAAGCAGGATTGGAGCAATCACCTCTGCTCTTGCACCTTAACAGTCTTTTTTGTTGGTGGTGTTTAATCACTTTAATCTTCCTTAGTTTTTCTTACAGGATGTAAAGCCTTTTGACACAGTTTTGAGGTTTTAAAGGTCCAAAGCATGGTCCTGTACCCACATGCCATTAGTGGTTACTGAAGAGTAGTACACAAGCCTTTGATTAGAATAGCGACATTCGTGGACAGCAGAGAACTAGGATGGGAAGCAGGCAGATTTTGAAATAGTCAAGGACCTGTCAGCCCTAATACATTTAAAGATGCCTCTAATCAGTGGAAATCACATGGTTACTTCTGAAAATAAAATGTAGGAATTAATGAAAAAATGCTTTGTAAAATTCATCTTTTTCTTAAACCTACCATTTAACTTACTGTGTGCTTACTGGAGCTAGCACATGTAAAACTTTCTCTTTTATTTAAATTAATAAACCTATCATAAGGACATAAAAGATTGCTGGTCAGGAAAAGGCCACATGCCTCAGTAAGACTGTGTCCTTTAGATTTATTTTAACCTCACCTCTCTGCTTTGTAACTATATCATTTAACCCCTTTGTCTATAAAAATGTCTTCGCTGGCTCTTAAACACATTTATTCTGTTTGCCATCTTATTTCATATGTTGCCAAGTAACAAAGACCACTGAAGCTAAGTAGGTCACCTCAAAGTCTTCCCTTTCCCAAAGAGAATAAATTTAAACATTTTTTTTTTCCTTTTTCTTTTTTTCCCCTCATAAGAACAAAACACTTATGAAATGAATGAAAATCCCAACCCTTCTCTGGCTGCTTTCTCTTACATATTATCCAGAGCAGTGATATCTTTGGGATGGAAATAAAATCAGATTCGCTAAAAGACAAAAACTAGCTCTTCCTTTGCATGGAAGATCTGTTTGTCTGCCAGTTTTTCCTTTTATTTTTTCTATCTGCTTATTTCATATGTTGTTTTGATTTGTGATCTTTTTCAGAAACCTTTTCCTTTTCAGCTTTGAGGGCTTTAGGGATTTTTTTTCCCAATAAACTTTAAATCATGGTCAGTGAGTTGCATGACAAACCATCAATAATATATATAGTCTCTGTTCAGAGTCATTGCTAATTTCAGAGCAAAAATGTAGCATCCTATTTTTTAAATGTAATTACTGACATTGAGAAAAAAGATATACGTAAGACTAGCAACCTGCTGCTCTTGCTTTGGCATTAGCCTAAGGAAAGAGCTTTTGATAATTCTGTAAAGTTTGGTTAAAACAGGGAGAAAAGAAGACTTGTTATGATTTGTCCTTGGCAAAGGTTCCTGGGATCATTAGTGCCAGTCCCTTCAGTGATTGTGGCTGCTTGTGGGACCCCTTTTACTCCGAGGAAAGAAGCCAGGTAGGGATTGCACATGTAATAAACAACAAGTTGAATTAATTATTCTGGAGGTGGCTGTTGTCCCATAAGAAAGGGTTCAGGGATGCAAAAGGGGCAAGTGTCAGTCAGGAGGAAGATGGAAGAATTATTCTTGTGGCATTAGTCCAACCATGACTGCCCACTCGTCTGGGGGTGCTGGTGAGTAGGCACTGGGTGGCAGGTGCAGAAAGTCTAGCGTGGATACTCCTGTCCTGCTCCATGTGCTCAGCTTGACTGCTTCATGTGTGCTGGAGCCCATGCCACAGTAACAAAGAGGTGCTGTATCCTGCACCTCCCCACTGATGTTGAGAGACCTCAAGGGCCCATCCTACACAGTAGAGCTGGGTGGCAGTGCTGTGAGGCCAACTTTCATCACCCATGTTTTGTTGTCTCCTGCTCATCCTGTTCAACCATTCTGGACTCTAGTCTGGATGGCACTATCATCCTATCTTTGAGGAAAAAAAATAAAAGAACAAAAAAATGTCTCTGCTTGGTACAACTGACCTCAGTCTCCAAAAGCCTTTAACAACACCGGACGGCTTACTTCACTGAGAAGAACACCACAAATTAGCTGCCCTCCTTAACTACTTAATGCTCTGGCATTTTCTCTGTCTCTGTAATGACAATGGGCAGTTGTAAATGGAACTTTTAAGCTCAGGTTTTGAAAGGTGTTTATGCTGATACTAGTTGAACTCAGAGTTATTCAAAGCCAGAAATCAAGTGGAAATACAGCGGCTATAAGAAAAGATCCTTTTTACTACCTCTATCCATTATTTTTATTTATTTATTTGTGGGAGCTTTTTCATGCCATAGTACAATTAAAGCTATCATTAATCATTTAAATTATAAATGTAACTTAGTGAGTAAATAAATGCTAAGCCTTAAACTAGTTTCTTTTACTAGTTTCTTTGACAACCTTCTCTTTACAACTACCTGAAAGGAGGTTGTAGTGAGGTGGGGGTTGGTTTCTTCTTCCAAGTAACAAGCAATAGGACAAGAGGAAAAGGCCTCAAGTTGTGCCAGGGGAGGTTTAGGATGAATATTAGGAAAAAATTCTTCACTGAAAGGACCGTCAGACACTGGAACAGGTTGCCCAGCGAAGTGGTTGACTCTCCATCCCTGGAGGTATTGAAAAGTTCTGTAGATGTGGTTCTTAGAGACATGGTTTAGTGGTGGACTTGGTAGTGCTAGCTTAATGGTTGGACTTGATGATCTTAAAGATCTTTTACAACCTAAACTATTCTATGATTTTGTGTTTCTATGAATACAAAAAGGATGCCAAACATGGTGCTGATCAAATGATAATGTGTTTTTACCACTCTATTGGTGAGGTTACGGTTTTTAGTTTACTTTGAGAAATTCACAGTTATGGTAAGGAAAAAGGAAAATGTCTCTAGTTTTTTCTAACTTTTACAAGTAAGTAAGCAGGAGAATCCTATGTAGGTGAGTGGAGTGTGCTAATCGGAAAGACAGAAACTTAAAAATGTCAAGTATAAAAGATCTAATTCAAAGTCCAATAAGTTGAAAGAAAAGTAATTTTTTTACTCACTAAGTTTCACACATCTGATTTTCTTTTTGCTGCTTCCCTTTCTCGTCTCTCAAACTGATCAGAAAACATAGAATATTGTCAGTTAAATTAGGGAAATAGTAAATTGTATGTCCTTCACGTACTGTGTTTTGCCCTGTTCTTTCTATTGTTCTGAGTCTCTGCTGGACAAAGAATAAGTGTGGTGGTGATCAGCATGAAAAATAAAATTGCTAGAGGATGCAGGGGCTTACAGAGTACCTGAAATTCCGTTTAATTTATTTTTTTTTAACTGACTAGACTTCAACGTGACAGCATCTTTTTAAATATATTTAGTTGTCTGGATATTTGAAGCCTAAGGTCTCAGTTGCTCAAGACTTTGTGATGTGACACTATAACATGTCTCTTTGGTATGTTAATTGTTTCCTTCCAGCTGTTACAAGAGCAGCTGATGTACATTGTACATAAAGCAGAAGCAAAGGTGCACCCCTTCTCATTATTTTCCACTGATGTTTCTACTACCTCCAGGTCTAAGGTCCATTTCTAAGGCACCAATGGGACCTACTAAAAATGGAGACAAGAAGGAGAGAAATCCAGGTGAGCAAAAAAGTTACCTTTCACCGGCTTTTCTGTGACACATGCCAAACAGCTTGACAGTATGATACAACTTGCCTTTGGTACAAAGAGGAAAGAAGAAATTTATTATTTTAGATGTATATTGTGCCAATAAGCCCTCTCTGGCTACGTATATAGGCTATTATAAAGGTGTAATAGCTACAGGCTGCCCTGGAGAGTAGTCTTCATGACAGCTATTCAAGTTGACTGACCAATGCATTGCCATGTCACAGTCCTGTATTTCACTTGTAAGATCTGTTGCCTACACACTGCATATCAGCTAAGATGGCCATGATCCCACCTTTCTCTGCTGTGGGGGGCTAAAGCAATCCCTCCTCACATTCATGTCACAGCACAGTAACCCTATGATCTGGCCTAGGAGCCTGTGTCAGTACCATGGCTCAACTCTTCACCATACTCACAGATTTTGCTGCCTCATTCACTTAGCTCAAAATTTTTGACACAAGGTTAGGGAAAAGAAGGTGCATGAAGCTGGCCAAAAGATTCAACAGATTTCCCAGTGTGGGAGCCACAGTTGGTGGGAGCACTCTTGTGATTTCCCCGTACCCACAAGGCATCAGTAAGATCATCACTAGGACCATGTCACTGTGACTGACACAACCCAGGTAGCTCTCCTGGTCGTTATTATACTGACAGCAACACAGTCACTGCTATTTGATATGGATGAAAACACTCTCTCCCTAAAGTAAGACAGCTTCATGTCTGTTAAGGGCAAGAATCCACAACTCTTAATCATGGGATCAAATGAATCTTTAGAAGACAGATAAAAGAGCTGTGGGAAGTTAACTTGAGTGAAAAAAAAAAAAAAAGAATGAACATGTTGGACCTGCTTCTTGTGAACAGGGAAGAACTTGTAGGGGAAGTAAAAGTTAGAGGCCATCTAGGGTACAGTGATCATGAGATGATTGAGTTTTTGATTCTTGGAGAAACAAGAAGAGTGGTTAGTAAAACTGCCACCTTAGACTTCCGGAGGGCAAACTTTGACCCATTCAGAAGACTGCTTGACAAAACCCCTTGGTAGGCTGTCCTGAAGGATATAGGAGTCCAGGAAGACTGGACACACTTCAAGAGAGAAGTCTTAGAGGCACAGGAGCCGGCTGTCCTCATGTCCCGAAAAACAAGTAGGCAGGGAAGGAGACCAGCCTGGCTAAATAGGGACCTTTGTCTGGATCTCAAGAACAAAAGGAGAGTCTATGGTCTTTGGAAGTGGGGACAGGTCTCTCACGAAGGCTATAAAGATGTAGTGAAGCTATGCCGGGAGAAAATTAGGAGAGCCAAAGTGCAGCTAGACCTCAACCTAGCTACAGCTGTAAAGGATAATAAAAAATGTTTCTGTAAATTCATTAACAACAAAAGGAGGAGTAGGGAAAATCTCCCTCTCTTATTAGATACAGCAAGAAACATAGTCACAAAGGTTGAGGAAAAGGCTGAGGTGCGCAACGTCTACTTTGTCTCAGTCTTTAGCAGTGGAACTAGCTGTTCCCTGGACATGCAGCCTCACGAGCTGGAAGACATGGAGGGGAAGCAGAATGAGGTCATCACAATTAAAGAGGAAGTGATCAGTAACGTGCTACACCGCTTGGATGCACACAAGTCTATGGGACCGGATGGGTTACACCCAACAGTGCTGAAAGAGTTGGCAGGTGTGCTCGCCAAGCTACTTTCCATTATCTACCTGAAGTCATGGCTAACTGGGGAGGTCTCAATGGACCGGAGGGTAGCAAATGTAACACCCATCTACAAGAAAGGTGAAAGGAGATACGGGAAACTATAGACCTGTCAGTCTGACCTTGGTACCAGGGAAGGTCATGGACCTGATGATCTTGAGTGCCATTACAAGGCGTATAATGGACAACCAGGGGATCAGGCTTAGTCAGCGTGGGTTTATGAAAGGCAGGTCCTGCCTGACGAACCTGATCTCCTTCTGTGACAAGATGACCTGATTATTGGATGAGGGAAAGGCTGTGGATATTGTCTACCTAGACTTTCAAAAAGCATTTGACACTGTTCCCCATA
>VXBO01013324.1:134926-158589 GCA_013400135.1 Rhinoptilus africanus | reverse complement strand
CAATACAAGAGAGATATCGAGGGGCTGGAGTGAGTGCAGAGGAGGGCAACGCAGCTGGTGAAGGGCCTGGAGAAGAAATCTTATGAAGAGTGATTGAGGGAGTTGGGACTGTTTAGTTTGAGGAAGAGGAGACTGAGAGGAGACCTCATCACTCTCTACAACTACTTGAAAGGGCATTGCAGAGAGGCTGGTGTTGGTCGCTTCTTACAGGTAATTAGCGATAGAACATAAGAAGGAATGGCTTCAAGCTGCAACAGGGTAAGTTTAGACTGGACATTAGGAAAAAATACTTCATGGAAAGAGTGGTCAGACACTGCAATAGGCTGCCCAGGGAGGTGACACCATCCCTGAATGTGTTTAGGAGTCATTTAGATGTGGTGTTGGGGGATATGGTGTAGGGGAGAACTTTGTAGAGTGGGGTTGATCATTGGACTCGATGATCCCAAGGGTCTTTTCCAACCTGAATGATTCTATGATTCTATGACAATTTATGGACTTTCCATACATTTAGAGACAATTTATGTGTCTCAAGTGTATCGGTAGCATTTATCTAACAAAATATCCATCCTTGTAGAGAAAAAAAAAATTGGAGCATCAGCCAGACATATTTGACTGTTATCAGTTAGCGACCCTGTCTTCTGACAAGGGCAGTTATACTACCAGTGTTATTGTGGATCAGTCATTATCTAGGAGGCAACTGTTGTTGTGTCTCAAATCACCTCAATCTTCTGGTAGAATAGCTGACTTAGTTGTGCTGAAGAGAGGGAGTATGTAATTGCTCTGGGAGTAGTTGTCTAGGAAGGCATCACACTGCTTTTAGTGCAAGTCAGCAGTGACATAAGAGATAGCCATGTGGCATGGCTCAAATGTCCATACAGGCACATCAACCTTTGCAGAGTACCAAAACCTAGGTACAGTATTTGCAAGCTAGGCACCCCACTGAATTTTCAAAAATCTTGTATATGTTCTCGGAAAATATTGGTCTTAGGTTTGTCTTCTTTGTGAGTAAGGATAGTAATAGGGTATAGAAAATTTATTTTATAACCTCAAGGGTTCACCACAGGCACTGCAGGGACATGAATTCAGCAAGTAGCAAAACGCATGAAGAAGTACTCTTGAAGGTTAGGCTATTTTAGTGAAAGTGTATTTTATGAGGCTACTTTAGATAAAGGTCTTGAGAAAATGAATTCCACAGTACGCATTGTAACATGAGTTCCTTCATGTTTTCAGTTTGTGTCACAAGACAGATTTCGAATTATCACAGTAATAGATCATATAACAGTTTTAATGGGCGTGCAATGATACAATGGAACACAGACATGGTGATATTCCACTTTGGTTAAATTAAACTCTTAAATTGATATCCATGATTAACAGCTGCTATTTGTCTACATAAAATTTTTCATTCTCAAATCCGAAAGCCTTTCAACAGGATGGGAGATGATGATATCTTTTTTCTAAAGAAAAAGGAAATTACATGTACAGAGTTTAAGTATCTTATCTGGTAGATTTGGAGGTGATTCTAACAATAGAAGCCACACCTTCAAGCAGCACTGCCTAATTGGGTTTTGAGTGACTTAACATCTCCCAGTTACAGAAAAGTTTTACTTGGGGTTTGACTCCTAATTCCAAGTGAATCTAGAAAGTTTCAGCACTTTATATGGATCTATCTTACATTCGCACTCATCTACCAGCATTAAAAATTTTATTTGTAAGCAAGATCAACTTTATCACTTTCAACATGCTCAAGCAGCTGAAATTAGACTGAGCATGAGTTTAACCATAAAGTCCTGAGCAATGCAAGTTTAAGGCTTGTAATGTTAAATAATTCATGTTTAAATTAAGCCCCCAGAATTTTTATGTCACCTCACTGTTTGCTGTAAGTACTGTCTGTAGTATAGCAACAAAACCACCCTGTTTTGTACTGATATATTCCATTCACTTCTACAAGATACAATCAGAGCTACTGAACTGTAACTATGTCTGTATCAATAGCTATAAGAAATTCTTTTTACTTTGACAGTTTGGGAGATCCAACAAGGTTATTGCATGGGGTTCCATGCTATACAATGCTCTGAAACTTAAAGGAACCACAATATATATCATTATGACAACTAAAACTAGTACCGTTCCCTGAAATATATTGATTTGCTTTGATAACTGACATACATTAGAAGTAGGTTAAGTGCCTCTTTCAATGGTGAGGACAACTACTTAAAAATACGATTACATCTGTGTAAATCTATCTGTTGGAGGCTTTTTTTGCTAACAGACTCAAATGGATATTTTCAGTTTGTGTGTCATTTGCAGAATGCGTTCCTTTTGTCATGCATGAGAAGTGGTGAAGGTGCAAGATATTGACTCTGATTCCTGGTGAGCATTCCAGCACAGCTCAGAGAAAAGCTTTATATCATGTGAGCAATGTCCATTCTTCATAGGACAGATTTCAGCAACATCCTGTCACAAACTTTTCAGCAGTTATTGAAAATATATATCCTACTACTGATGAAAAAAAAGCGCATTATAGTCTCAGGTTTCATGGTGATCATAAGTTGAAGCATATATCTTGTGAAATTGCCATTAACACATGTTAATTCTCCTTTTTTGCCAGTTGACATGTGTTATTTTCATGCATGACTTCATATTTATTACACAGCATACTCTGTCTGTATTTAGTAAACGTTTTTTCAGCTGGTAAGCACATGAACAGACGGTACCGATATTGTATTCCTGTCTCCAGAACAGTCTTCTGGTGCTCACTCTTGGATATTCTTTGACTGCTGTCACATAGATGAAGGCTGTTCGACAGAGGTGACTATCTTGACAAGAAATACCACTGCTTTGCAGAGTACCACAATGAGGAAAAACAAGAGAATCAAGAGAGAAGATATGATTTACGTTTTCTTGTACATACAGTGCATCTCAAATGATATTTTCCTTTGAAGATTGCTTCTACACTGCCACAAGCACAGAACTGACAATGAGGTATAATTTATCCACAAGAGAAATGGCAGGCTCAGCATTTCAAAGTGAAGTTTAGTGTGTTAAGTGTAAGTAACAATAACTGTGCCAGTCACTTGTCTGTTTTACCAGTCAGTGCAGCACACACAACCTACCTGAATTTATATATTCTATACCTAGGATCTAGTCTCTACATATTATATTCTGTCTCCTTTCCCATTGTACTTCTCTATTTTTTCCAAATCACAGGCAGTTTGGGGAATTTTTTTTTTGTCTGTATTTGGAGTAGGACTCCACAATAAGGCACAACAAAATCCCCATGGCACTATTTCCTTAGTCTATAGGTGATCACACAGAAGTCTATAGGTTCATTTAGTAAAGTGAGATCCGGACTGTGTGAAAAAAAAGATTATTTCTATATATAAATTACCGTTATAATGGTTGTCGATTTCCAATGTCTTCATTTCTGGGAAGTTTCTATACACTTTGATCTATATTCTTCAATACTACTTATATAAGACTTCTGATTGAGGCCCCTTCTTTCAACAGTCAGGGCAAGGTCCTACAGAGTAGTATTAAGAAAGAAAGAAAAGAAATTCTTCCTTAGATTGTGGTCTCCTTCTTTTCATTGGCTGAACAAAAGGAGAAAAATAGTTCTGGTATTACAAAGAACATTTAGGTTAAATTACATTAGAATTGAAAAAATTAGAGTAATTTGTAGCTAATGGATAAAAATACGTAATCTAGTGAATTAATTATGGACCCAGGACTGTAAAGTAACAATATGAAATTTTAAAAAAAATATTATTTCAAGCTGCTTCTTTAAAAAAATTCTCCCAGAGTGTAAAAGGTAGGCTCAGGTCCACTTAATACCTAAAAGACAAGTAGTTTTAATTACATATATGATGCTGAAGAATCAATTAAGGAAAACTGTAATATGACTAAGGTCAAACAAGCAAGACAGTGGCAGAATAAGGAATAGAACTGTTTTTCCTCTGCAGCTACTATACAGAAATTAGACGGAAAATAAAAAGCAATTAGGAGAAATATATTGAATTTGTATTGCGAATGGACTACTGGGTTTTGGCCTTCTCTTTTGTGCACAGGGGACTGATACACATTTGGTGGTAGGTGCAGGAGGTATCTCAGCTGCGATGCATTGATCTGTGTACCACAGGTTGCAATTGTTTGCAATTAAGCATTTTATTCTGAAAGCATAACTCATCATACTTTGGAATACTGAGACACACATTTGAGATTGGCTAGAAGCAACTGTGCTCTACAGTATACAATATGTATGCAAATAGAAAATTTTATGTCTGGAAAACATCACACCTCTAAAACTAGCCTATTGTTTGCCTTGCCTTATTCTTGACTAACATTTTATAATCTAAAGAAATAAAATGTGGCATTTAACATCACCCTTTTTAAAAATTGTGAGGTGAAAGCAGGGCCTAAGTTTAAGCTTTCTCAATTGGTGGACCAAATTTTCATAAAATGACAATTATATTCTCATACATACAAAATAACACAACACTACTACTACCTGTGGATCCCTTGTGTAATCATAAAAATAGTACTTTTATATATAGCTTAGTGCAAATAAGTATAATTTAGCAGAATATCATAGTCATATGCGTGACTATAGATAACTTCAAAGAAGTTTATGGAAAATTCTACCAGCTATTATTTGCCACACATACTTCAGCTTTCAGGCAGATATTCTGTCCAGGAATGGCAATGAGCACTGTGCATTGTTGTGTTTCCTGTTCTTTCCCATTTTAAAATGTTGTCACAAGGGATTCCAGGCCATGTTATGACTCTCCACACTATGGCTACCACCCTTCTGCTTTAATTCTTTTGGAAAAGTCAGTTGCCATCTATTGAAGGAAGCAAGGCAAAGGCAAAAACATGAAAAAAGCTACTTTCTATGCTTTTTGTCTGCCAGCTAGGATAACCCAGAAAACATTTTTTAAGAAAATATAAAAAGGTTGTATGACAGAGCTATTTTTCAGCCTCCGTTATTTTTCTTTTTTCCCTCAGTCTTGAAAAAAAGAAGGTAGAGTGTAAACCTAAACTTAAATACAAAATAGGGGTTTTTTTCATTTGCAATTGAAAAGCATTGTCTTAAATTCTAAAAATATTATTTCAAAATGAACTGTTCATTTCAAAGAGTCTCAATACAAATGTATAAAATAAAAGGGAATAGCATTTAAGCCTCTAGTCTGGATGTGGCTGGGTATCCGGATCTGCCAGAGAAGCCATTAAAGGATTCTATTCCTTGAGTGGGAACTGCTCCTTTTTGTGTATGTGGAACATTAAGTGCATCTGCATGCTTGCAGGAGAGTAGAAAACCCCTTCCCTCCCATTTACTCCCTCCCCTCCCATTTATTTTGTGAACACGGCCTTGCAGTTCCGGCTGCAATGCAGTTATGAACAAGTCCTAAATAACACAATTTAGCCACGTTTGCCTCAGAGGAAAAGTGTTTAAGAAAGAAATTAGTCTACTTGCAGCAAACTGCAAGTTCACAGAGAATTTACAAAATGAAATAAATAGCAAACTTACTATAATTGAACTGGTAACAAAGTTAATGTTTTCATTATATGAGAGGTCCATCTTTGGAGGAGATGCAATACCCTGCATGAAAAACAGCAATATCACCCAATATGATACAACTGTCACATCACCTTGTCCTAGACAGAGCAGATCATCAACAATTATAGGATGCTGCAATCTTCTGAAGGTTTTTAATTAAAATGTATTAATCTTGTTATTTAGAGGATTCTAGTGTCAAAGGCCTTGGGAAGAGAAAGATTGTAATAGACATAAAAAATTTGCTGTGCGAAGGGGAGGTAATCCTGAATAGATAAAAATTTTAATGCTAAAATATTAACACATTATTGAATATGATTATTGTAAAATTTGAAAAGTGAAGGATTGGTTTAGGGATTACAATGTTAATGATAAAATTTTAGAACTGTTTCTTTTGCTAGCATCTGATAGAATCTGTCACTTTCCATGTCATGAAAGACTACGAAATGCCCCAAAATGTGGCAAATTTCTGCTTAGAGAAAGAAGATTAAACTAAGTGCAAAGGTTGATACGTGTTCAGAAAGGAAATAATTTTCTTGCCTATTTCTTGATTGTAATGTTTTCTAACAGCCAAGTGCCAATAATAGATTTTTTTGGGTTCTTCTTTAAAATAGAAAAGGTCCAATTTTTATAAAGTAGATTCTCATTTCACAGGCACAGCAGAGTGTACAGACTGGTTTGGGTCAATTTATACTGCATTTGCACGTGGAAGTAGTAGGCAGATGGCCATTACTCTTAGTAATCTAATGTTTTGTTCCACTTGAGAGGAATACGTAGGGGAAGTCAATAGCTAAAAAAAGGCAGGGAAAAAAAGCCCAACATTAAGAAAAATAATATTAACTAGAAGATACTGAGGAATCTGTGAATATGTAATGTTTCTCTAATGGATCTTCTTGTACAAAGTGTCTCTTATAATTTTAATCAAAATCTATTTGTCTTTGGAATTAGATGGCTGTAGAGAGAATTTAAAATTAAGGTTTATGATTAGCAAGAGTTCTTAGTACCATTTCAAAAAGTTAATGATGCTGGCAGGGAAAAAAAGTTTCATGAGGCAAGGAAATAGATGCATGCAGTGATAACTCTTAGGGGGTTAGTTCTCATTCAACAGAATTTGGCTACTCCAAAGGAGACTGGTATGGATCAAAAAGCTATTTAAGTCAACCAGAATGTTTCTAGTCACTCAATGGGAATTAAGCAAGGCTGTGGGAATCCAAACAAGCAGATATGTATGTTTTGATGTGTGCTTCAGACTTCTAGTGAAATCTCCAGAAATCTCTACTGTTGAAGTAAGACAGAAAATCAGTCATGTTTAATGTAAAACTTACACTGTAGTTTGTGAAAGACTGATTAACTGGTTTTTTTTCATGCTGAGCACAGGAAAGAATCTCTCTTTTTCTCAGAAATGAAGTAGATGGAAACACTTCTAATACCCAGGGTTTATACTGCACTGCTATAGATACAGACATATTTAAGTAGCAGGACTGTGATTGTGGTTTGATTAATTAATTTATTTCCTTAACAAAATTTACTAAACTTCATAACCAGTGACGTGCCCAAATGTAACAGTTATGGATAGGCACAATTATGTGACCTGAGGAGAGTCCTGCTGTGAGTCCTGTGCCATTGGGCCCCTATGCCACTTGGTCCAGAGACTGTGACTGCTATTGACATGGTACTTTCAAGTGTCAACACAGAAGATGTGAGGATGCAGGGTCATGAGGACGCTGTCCACAGGATAGTTTAAACCACCCATAAAACTGTGCCAGAAGCAAGAAGTAGGGTAGAAAGAGCTATCTGAGACCTTTCTGGAGAGAGCAATTTCAATCATATGAGTTCAACAGTGTGAGACCTCTAAGGGCAAGAATAGCTTCTACAGGAAGACAGATATAAGGTGTCACTATGGAAAAGGGTTTAGTCTGATTCCTGTCACTTTACCTTCTCTATAAATAAAAATAGCTGCACGTATGAGAGAGAATGGTTATATGGTTATGGTTATGCTGATAGGGTACAGCCAAGAGAAACACTTTGTAGAACAGCCTAAGCAGTGCCCGGTCCACGTTTTATGCTCAGCATTGCTAAGGTAGGAACTGCTTCCAGAGACCAGGTATTAGGCCAGTGCTTGGAAGAGAACTAACACTGTCAAGACACCACAGACAGATTTTTCGTAAAATGCACAACCCATAGTATCCCCATAGTATATGGTTCATACAGAATCCTTCACAGCAATGTATAAAATAACTCCATGTTATGTCAAACATATATCTGTACCTTCTGTGTGATCTTAGTGGTTTTTTTGTATCTTCAGGTGAATCCTTTGAGGTGCTCTGCGTCTGTGTGAGCAATTATCTTTGCTCTGGCTGCGTAATTGCTCAGTTCTTTCTCTTACATTATCCAGCACTGTGAATTTAATTACTTCTTGTCTTGAAGTAATTTCTGATTTATCCTGTTAGCTTTGCTCCAGGGTGGTCCCTCCTGAGCTTAGAAGTGCAAAGGTTCAACTATCTCAATAGCGTCACTCTAATGTAAAGCCATATCAAGCAATTCAGTAGTACAGACTATAGAACAGAGTTGCATATTTAAAAGATAATATTAATTCAAGACTTTCTGTTGCTGTGTGAGGGGGTTGGTTTTTTTCCCCTATCTGAACGAATTCAGAGGAATTTTTTATTATTTTATTTTAACGGGAAAACAAACATGCAAATCAAGTTGCTATTCAATATTCACTCCAGGAAAAAAATGAGACGGTGAACTGGATTGAATAGGAAACGGGCGAGCATGTGTTATGCACATGTTGGGAGACTAGAGGTTCATTCCCTCAAGACAATATGAATTCTCTTGCTTTTCATTGAGTCAACATAGCAATTGTGCACTGTCCTTAGGGTCTGCAATGGTCTGCTCAGTAGGGTAGAAATAATTTTTTTCATTCATGTTATTCTTAGGAGTCCTCTTTGTTAGCCTCTCAAAGGGAGTCATCTCTGGGCGAAACTTTTAGTCATTGGGGATAGTACTATGCAGCCAGGATGAGTACTGTTTTGCCAAACACAAAAAGCGATAAAATTTGTTCTAAAAATAGTAGGAAACTTGAAAAAAGAATAACAGAATATCTGAAAAGAGTGTGAAAGAACCAATCTTTTCTGTAGTAGAATGACACCAGGATCTGGGTCTTCACCATGTACAGAGCCAACAACTTGTCTGACTGTAAAGAATCTCACATTGAAATCATAAAAATTGCTATTCTTCTCCCCTGCGGGGGGAGCACTGGAAGTATCGTAAGTGGACCCCCAGCCTGATGTGGTTTTGCCTGGGATTTCAGATTCTACTCCAGATTGGCATGTTCCTGTCCTGTAGCTTGTGGTTGCCTAAGCAGCCTGAGAGTCTTTGTTTCATGAAGCATGAAACTCCATTTGTAAGCGTTAAAGTCCAAAGGGAAAAAGTGAAAGATAACTTAAAATGCTGTGTGTAGTCTAGTGGAAAAAAACACCTATGCAGCATTTTTTTAATGAAATTATTTTTGATTAGACCAGGACTATGCCGTGCATGCCATGCACTTTTCTGTGAAGACAGCAAAACAGCTTTAAAAAGGTTCCAAAAGTTAATATCCTCAGTTGGGCATGACTAAAACTTCAGTGGTAGGGTATCTTTTGTTGGTGGTTTTGTTCTTTTAAAAATAATTGCACAGAAGGAAGACTATATTTAATTTAGGTTTGGAGCTAAAATACCTCATTTGAATCTTGAAAATATAATTTTTTCTTCTTTCTCTGCTTTCCCTCTTTTAACTGTTCAAAATCCTATGTAGCTGAAAGGAATCTGCCTCTCTGGAGGACTCTACAGAGGGACAGCAGGAAAACGAAAAATGAGAGACATAAGCATTTTTCCTATAACCAGGAGTTTTCAGTTCTACAGTTATCTCTGAAGTTGTCTTCCTTTCCAGTCTTAAGCATGTCCAACTTCAGCTGTTTTCATAGTTACATCCCTGAAGATATCTTCCCACATAGTTTCCATCTTGTATTAGCAATTGCAAGGATGTAGGGATCCTGCAAATGAAATCCAATGTTTATTTGCCAAGTTTAAAAGTTTGTCCTTCACTGTTTTGATTTGCGGGGGAGGGAGAAATTTTCTTGTTTGTTTGTTTGTTTTTTTTTTTTGTCACCCAGATAATGTTACCCTTGCTTTTAAATGTCGGTTTTAACAGGGTCCACAGAAACCTGGAGGGCTGGATGGGTCATTGCTATTCTGTTTTTTCAAGGGCCAGGTATGGTTTTCAGCCAGATAAAGGAAATCAGCTAGAGGTTTTTAGCTCTGAACCTGCCATGATTCAGTAATTTTCATCTTTATGCTTTGCTATAGCAGAGGTCTTAATTTAGGGATTAGCTTAGAAAAATCTCACAGCTTAGTTCCGCCATGTGCCTGGCCTACAGTTGGTATACCCAGTGTGTTCAGAAAGCTGGCAATAAACTCAAAACTGCAGTCAAAGTGTTGCATGTTGAAGAAAAAAAAAAAAATCAAGAGATTTGTAGGAGGCTACAATGATTTGGGGAAAGAGATGTCCATCTCCACATATATGTATAGGGCACATCCCCTTCTTTGCGCATAATCCCTGACTATACTGCAGAATTGTTCAAATCCTCTGACAAAGTATCATAAGGGAAGGTTTCTGGTACCCCTGCCCTGGGTACATATAACTGTATTTATATTTCAGAGCTGTATGTCAACTTTATAGGCAAAATGTGATTATTATGGCATTTTGAAAGCCACTGAATTATTTGCACCTCTTTTCCTGCCTGCCCATCTTGATTAGATAAGTTATCACTCACCTTAAAGAGATTCTTTGCTTCTCTGTTTCACTCCTCGAAAATAAAACTTTGGAAATTTAATTAGACAAAACAGTATGGGTTAAAAAAAAAGACTACCTTGTAGAAATGTGAAGTCAGGAAGTGTCAAACAGGTCTTCTATTAGACATGAATTCTTACTGAGCATCCAGTTCAGCTGTTGAGACGATTGGCTCATAGAAATACACTTGTCTGTGCTCCTGTGTATTTTCTTCATCCACAAAGATGAAAAGATGCTTTGGAAAGCCTCTGTTTGACATGAATCTGGCTTTTCTCTTACTCTAGTTTTCAAATAAATAGCCAATGTCTATAGGGCAAAGAAGGAAATTATTATGAGAAGTGAACAAATTAAATTTAGAGAATATAAATATTTCATCAGTTCTTATTGATCATTTCTGAATATAGCATATTTTGTTAATAATGCGATAGCTTTTTTGACACAGATTTATTCTGCATAACTTTAGTTATTATCTCATCCTTCTCAGTATACTATTTTTCATGTTGTTCTTCTTCTTATCATACTTCTTTTCAAACCTTTGAAATACTAATTTACAAATAATGCTGAAAAAAAACCCCAAACCCCGAAAAAGTGGGATAGCTATCAAGTGGCTTCACTTGAGAAGAAAAAAAAAAAAAAAAAGTTAAATTGGTTATTACTGAACTTCTTCATTTAGGTAGAAGATGTTAAAATTCATGTAATTTGATTCTTGAAATACATATGAAATAGTTACCAGAATGATGTAAATATTTACAACTACATTTTCTGAAAGGGGTTAGATTAGGAACAGCAAAGTCTGGTGGGTTCTGAGTAAAAATATAAATTATTTGAATAACTATCTGTAATATGTGCTTTCAAGAACATGAATAGAAATTTAATTCTGTTGTTAGAAAGCAAGATTCACATCAAAAGATATGATGTTCTACTTTTTTTATGATTCAGTGCCAACCAGATTCTCAGTTTCACCCACATTTTTTTCAGCGTCTTTGATTCGAACGTGTAAGATTTCAAGATCCATAGAATGAGCTGGACAATAATTGTGAATCTTTTAGTTCTTTAAAACCCTTTCTTAAAAGGTGGTTCTTTTCAAAATATCCTTTATATTATTTTTTTTAATTATTTTCCAAAATAAAGCTTAACATAGAGAAGACAGAAAGAAATCAAAACGCATGCTTAAGAATAAAATTTGTATTTGTACAAAAACAAACTGTTAAAAGCAAAGAGTGAAACATACTGTTATAATCTTATGGCTGACATGAATGAACACAACCCCCCAGGCTTACGCATACATTGGAATTTTCTGTGCAGAAATATCTCTTCAAGACAAATACATGGATTGTATGAACAGTTATAGATCCATTGGTTTAGTTTATTTCCACTGGTTTCATTTACCCAGATGGGAAGATGAAAGTCACATAGCTGGTAGTATATTCTGAGGGAAGGCAGGACCAACGAGGAATGGGACACAGGTCTCACTTTCCTTGGTTGAGGTCAAGCTCACAGTGTAGTTTTACCTGCTTGCCTATCTGAAACACCTTATTTTTATGCATTTTCAACGAAAACATTAACAACATAGTAGCTAATAACTGTATTTTTAAGGAATCCTTAAGCTTTTTCTCTGCATAAATGACCAAACTGCATTCAAGCTTTAGTTTAATAATACTGTATTTCAGTAAAATTACAACACCTTTCAACAGCTAGAAAATGGAAAATAGGATGGGGAGGTGTTAGGAACTAATTTTCAATTTTAACAACAATCTGCCATGCCTGTATACTCCAATTTGCATTTTATTATCTTATATTTTTACACAGAAAAAATGTATTTTTTTCTACTTTTTCATAAGTGTAGTTATTAAAAATTGTTGACATGGCATTGTGGAGAACATCTATACATCCATTTCAAGCAGAATACTGAAAAAAATGAAAACTGAAAACCTGAGAAAAACACAGAAAATATGGATTGATACCATGGTGCTCATTCATACCTTGAGCCACTCTAGCAAACTGCTACAAGTTTGAGACAGATTTTCAGCTTCTGCTCTGAAGAAAAACACACTGATGCTTAAATGAGTTTTAGAGAAATGTGTGATTAGAACCCAGCAGTACAATGAGCTCTGTGCATTTTTAAGGTAAATCAGACCCCCAGCCACAGAGTGCTTCATAACCAAACCTTTGGAGCTTTATAATAAATCTGTGTAGACTATTTATCAAGCCTTTTCAAATAACAAAAGTAAAATAACCTATTCTGCAACCTGTGATTGATGTCTACATTTATTAACAGTCATAGTTTAATAATATACAAGTCCTGCATTTTCAATTTAATTTCCCTGTGACAAAAAGAGTAAATTACTCCAATTTTCATTGCTTCCTAAAGTTGGGGCTTTTTGGTTAAAAAAATGCCTCCTGACAAAAAATTAGATTTTTAATCTAATGTAGATATTAGAGAAAAGGATTGATTTTATAGGGAACTTTTCCATCCATGAGAGCTTATTTTTCAATTCAAAATTCAACAAAATGTAGAAAACTCTAAGAAGGAACATTCAGGACACATCCAGAATATATGTGATTATGTGTCCAGTCATATGTGATATTTTTACGTGGATACATACACATCAGTAAATTACTGTAAGACACATATATTCAGAATATATAACTGTTTCTACTTGTTTAAGAGACCATGCTAGGTTCTTTAAGGAAAAAAAAAAAAAAAAAATCAGTGGTGGTTTATGACACTCAAAGGGGAAAAATAAAACCTAAACCAAACACTAAAAATTAACTTGCATGTGATCTTTAACTTGTTCCCCTGCTGGACTTCGTGTAAAATACAACATCTATGCTATGGAATATATTTTTATATATGTATATGAAATATATATATACTGTAGGAGGTTATAACAGATTAAAAAAGCATTTCTGATAAAATATGAATGTCTTACAATCTATTTTTATTTCAGAGATAGGAGAAAATTAAAACGGTGTAGTAATATGAAGGTGAAAATGTTAGAAGCACTTGAAATTTTTAATACATTTCAGTGCACTTATTTGTAAATATGTTTAACAGTGTATACAGAAAAGCAGAAGAGGAAGTTATTTTTACAACAACACCTGCTCTCTGCTGCTCAGATGAGTCTAAACACAGGCTATTTTTACAGAAGTAAGTGGAATTGACAAATGAATCACTCTATAAAGCTATCAAATATCAGATATCAGAGCTGGATATTTTGTCAGGTTTTAGAAGCTTATTTTGTTGGACTCACATTTTCACTTTGGGGGGGTATCACGTGTGAGCAGAGTGCATCCTTTTTGCACCTTAGCTTCCAAAGAAGCATGCTGAAATCCAGGCCTGCCTTGGTTGAATTTTGCCTCAGAATTCAAGGCAATTCCGTATCACTAGGACTTTGGTCTTTCTTCTTTAAGAACGTGCCAAAACTATGATTACAGGTTTTATTACATCTTAAGATTTAATATGCACAACTTATACCTCAACTGATGCCAGGAATAGCTGTGGTCTGTCCAACCACATTGGTTTTTCTGCATTTCCATTCTAAAAAAGCTTTATATGGGAAGAAAAAGGAGAAAAAATACACACCTAAATCTTCTGGTGTTGACATAGTTTTAACGGAAATGTACTTCTATCTCTGTAAAAGTATCTAATACTTTGCTGAAATAATTCCTTTCAAAAATGAAAATTAGAAACAATTATGTTATTCTTTTTTTCAATCAATGCTTATTAACTGGCATTAATAGAAATTTTGTGCACACTAAGAATAGTGAGTAAATCCCTAAGCAAAGTCATGGCAGCAGAGCTTAACTAATAAAAACAGTTTTAAATTAAAACTTGAAGGAAATTAGTACTGCCTGGAACAGTAATTAAAAGCATGTTGAGAAAAATATCTGTGTATTTTTCCACACATTTAGTCAGACAATAAAATAATAGAAATAAATTGAAACATTGTCTTTCCTTTCAAATGGAGCAGTATCCAAGAAGCAATAGACTCGTCTTGAAGTCAAACAAGTATATTTTAAATAATTAACAGTGAACTATAAATCTAAGTATCAGCAAAAATCTTCCCAGTAGCAGAAGAAAGTCGGAGTCAAATGACACATAACTGCTCCTTCTGTTAGACTGTTCTTCAGCAACGTTTTTCTCCTTCATGTAATAGTTGCTTTGGTGATCCACTTCTGTAGTTTCGTGGGAAACCTCACACCCTGTCACCCCTGCTTTTCCCTTCACTTTTCGAAAATAAGTAGAAAATTAGGAAAGAAATACAATCGTATGTCCTTTGCTTTTTCCTCTGGCACTGGTCACTAATTTGCTGATTTTCTGTCTGTATCCTTTGTACTTCACTATTAGCATGAAGGATGTTTATATATAATGGCATTTTTAAGGCCAGATCCAGAGCATATGCAATTTTTGTTCTTAGGCCTGTTTATTGTAAAACTTCTGGGAAAATGAAACTGTAGATTTACAGTATTATGGAGTATAATTTCTAAATTATTTTGGTCACACTGCCATGTAAACCGCATTGTACATCAATAGGATCCTTGCATCCAAGTCATGTAAAAATATCTAAAAACATACATGTGAGAGGCATATCCTGGTAAAGGGAAAAGGGAAAATCCTGATAAAGAAGCGTCCACTGCAGAGTGATAAAAAATAAAAATTTGCCCAAGGCTGTATACTGACATAGGGGTCCAGATTTCTCAGCAGTGACATTTGTCCTCTTAATAATCACTGCTATAAGTCACAGGGGAAGCACTTACTGCTTCTCTGTGGGAAGACAGTCCTGCCCAGTGTGCAGTAACAGATGTATAATGTGGGGCAGCCCTTGGAGCTCCTTTGGGAGAGGGCAAGAGAATGTAACGTGTCTTCTCACAAAATTACTGCTGCACCTTGGAAGAGACACAATTAATGATTTCATACGCATTTTTCTCACCCACCGCAGACTGAGTAGCGTTGCAGATGGTTTTGCTCAGACCTAAAAATCCCCTAAATGCTGAAAAAGATTCACTTTCTTGATTTCAGAAAGGAATTAATGCCTGTGAAGAGTAAGACTCAGAAGAAAGAATTACATAGCTAAGCAGTACCTTGTTCCGCAGGTCATCACAGCTTTTGTGTTGGTTAGTATCTGTGTAGCACTTTTCATCCTCGAAAGATTGAAGACATACTGACAATAATTAATCTTCCCTGCACTGTTATGAGCTAAGTAAACACTGTTAATCCTATCTGATGAATGGTAAAACAGCACAGCTGGGTATTCTTGGTCAAATTGAAGTTGGTGAGTCATAATTTCACCTACAGAATTTAAGAGGTTTGTTTACATGTGATGTTTGCACCACTTTTAACTATATCAGCTTGAACTTGGTAAGGTCAAAAAAGGTACAAGCTCTAGAGTGGATATAGGTGAACTAGTATAAAAACACTTCTACTGCAATATCTTATGCACATATGATTATTGTGGTAGAAGAACTGTTATAGTAATACAGCAGCATCCACTCTACTATCTGTACTGATTACCCTATTTTGGTTAAGAAAAAGTTGTACTTAGCTCTAATAATTTTTTGAAGTGTGGAAACAAATAGAGAGTTACCCTTTAACAACAAAAAAAATAGCAACCAAAAAGTTACCCAGTTTTCTCACATTCCTGTCTTTACTACATTTTGCTTGCAATCTAACACCATTTTTTGTAATCCCAAGTGTGCTGTGCCTCACTGTGTCTGCACTTCTACACATTTTGGAGTAAGCAGGTGAGAACACAACCGGCTGAGTCGGTTTCATGCAACTACTTTGTCATTGTTATATTTGGACGAGCAATCTGTGCTAGTGGGTTGGAAAACACACGCAGGGATTCTGCTTCTCCAGTCTCAAGTAACCAGAGAATAGTGGCCGTGAGCTATCTCCAAGGTGCGAGCTGTAGTTCCATTTGCAAATACGGTATTTTAGGGAATTGTAGGAAGCTCTACAGTGTTCATAACATATTACACTTGAGTTAGGAGAAAGAGTAGGAAGGATTGTAATGTATGCTTTGATTCAGCCTGCAAGGACAAGGCAGACCTGACAATATAATTTAGAACAGCTCTCCTGCTTGCTCATATTAATCCCAAGTTACAAAGGAGAGCAGTCACCTGCTGTACAGAACACGGCTTCCTTGCTTTGTGAATGGCTTTGATATCTGTTAAGTGAAATGCCCCTTGGTAAGGTGAAGGTGGGAGACTTTTATACTGTATCTAGTTTGCAGGTCATATGGGTGCCCTGGTATGCTGATCGAGTCTTCTAGACCTGTCCAGAGCAAGCCCAGCTTCCCACTAGCCCGTGCCTCTTGGCAGCCTTTTGATGGGAACCAAATCATGGAAGGCAGGGGATGGGCATTTGGGGCGCATCCAGATCTTGCCCTGACACGGAGTCAAGCAGGACATGCACTGAGGTTCTACAATTTGAGTATAAACCTAGTGGCCCCGGATCCAGCATAATATCCAAACCCTGCACCTCAGAAGTTCCATGTGGCTCCACAGCTGGCACATAGTTTCAAATGTCCCAAGGCTGGAGGTGAATTCATTCTTAATGAGCCTATTTACCTAGTGACAACTACACCTACCAAGTTCTACCACTTGTCTTATGTCAGTGCAATTGCCATTTTATTAATAGAACAGGATAAAAAAGTAAAATTCAGTTACAATGTTAAAAAGATTATAAAAGTGTTTCTAGACATATATTTTCAACTCAGAATAGATAACTAAATGACAAACCACATCCAGTTTCCTCGACCTCAACTGAAAATTTAATTCTGCTTGGATTTGGATCTTGCCAGAGTTCTTTTTCCACTGTGGCAATAATAGAAGATATCATAAATGAGCACTACCTTTTTCTTACTCTTAAGCATTTCCATTAATCATTCAGTTCTCCACTTGTATGAATACTTAGTGGCCTGCAGCATTTTTTAATAGACTGACATGTCTGAAAACCATTATAAACTTTAACTTTCTAACTGTAATGATGTTCAAGATGAAGATTGCTAATGACAAGAAGATGAAGATCATTCATGACAAGTTCTCCTTGAAGAAAAACCACCACGGATAGAACAAATTTCTCTGCCCTTTTCTCCTGTTTGAATTACATGTTGCTTTCACTTTTTGTCATAGTTGGGTGTCAACCAGCTGGCTGCCTCCCAGCTTCTGTTAGCAGCTTTCTGCATTTTGATAAGTCAGTTCCTCGGCAAAATTTCCTGGATGATTGAATCCTCATCATAGAGGAGGAAAAAAAGATATATGTTTCAAGTAACCCAGGTCCCCTTTTAGATAAGTAAAGCAACCATGTGTTCTGTTTATCAGGACTGCAGACTGCAATAACAGATGCTTCTCTACCACCTTGCTTACTGAACATCAGCTATTGCATAGAGCTAGGCTTCAAAGAGATGAATAGAGCATGAGGAACTCCAACAGCAAGGCTGTAGCAAGGCAAGATTGATTTTACGTTGTAGGAGGGGGATTGGGAAGAGAAGGAAGGCCTTTAACCTCAATTTTCTACTAAAATAGGTCATGAGTTACATCTATGTGGAGGCAAGAGACAGATATAAAAGATCAGTCAATAACTGCAGCATCTGGCATTTCTTCTTTCAAATCCTGATGAGAGGTAAATTAACCCCTTTAATTATTTTGCATTGAATTCTCCTCCTCTCTTTTTCCATAGCTACGGGCAAACATGTCTCTGGTATGTAGCTAGAAACTATACAGGGAAGGGAATAATTGTAACTATTTTGCATTTTGCAAAACAAAGAATAAAATTATAAAAGAAGATAAGACAATTCAAATACTTTTTACTCTAAACTTCAACAAAAATCAAAGAAAAAAAAAAGAAAGAAAGCGCATCTTCCATGAAACATGAAATAGAGAACTTGCTCTGGAAATGGATTGGGCTCTTCCTGACTTAAAACGGTCCAGCCCAAAAGCCTTTTTTTGCATTTTCTGACTCATCGTTAATTTTATCAAAAAATAATGTTAACTTTATTGAGTATAAAAGCAAACAAACAACTTAGGGAGATGAAATAGAATTACCTAAGGCTGGAAAATACCCGACCCAACTGTCAAGTTCAAGTCTGTTCCCAGGGAGCTTGTTCAGATCTATATGCTACATAGAATTGTTACCTCATTGTAAGACCTCTGCAGTGTTTTTTCTTTTTCATTTGAGTTTTCCTCCTCCAAATGGATTATTTCCAGTTGTTTGTGTATGTGTACCGAGACAGCCAAGTTTTCTTGATCTGAATTTTAGACAGTTGTTAAAATAAATATATGATGCAGTCTTTCCCACTAAGTAGCAGTAGTTCAGGATTCATAGCCATAACAGACTGTGCATTTAAGGAAATATGTGGTTTTGTGATAGCTTTTTCATCCTCCTCTGAGTTTTTCCTAGAATAATAAAGTATAGTTAATTTGCAAGGCATGTTTAAAAAAGAGTTAAAAACCATATATCTTCTGTTTATGTAGTAGACAATTATCACAAAATTCTCTTGATTTTTTTAAGTCAGGAAAACCACACTGCTTTCAAAGATCTGGCCTAGATCTTCAATAGACTAAAGAATGGCCTTTCGAAAAGGGAAACCCTATTTTTCACAAGCACCAATACTGTTCCTATTGTTGAAGAAGTCAATGAAACTTTCAGCACTCCACACTTCTGAAATTCAAAAGGATTTTAACTATAAGAGGTGAAGGTGCTTTCATTCTGAGGATTTATACAGCAATGAAATATCTTACACGTTTGTGGAAATGTTTACTTTTACATTACTAGGTTTGTTTTCTCTTATCCAGTGTCAAAGTTTTGACTCCCAAGCCTGAGTGAACCTCAGAAATAGAGGAAGATATTTATTGAGTTGTTTGGTTTGGGATTTTGTTTGGGGTTTTGGGTTTTTTGGGCGTGGGCTTGTTTTTTGGGGAAATGGAGAACCACTCACAAAATAAGTAGAATAAATTCCTAGGAATTTGGATAACTCTGTGAAATAGATACTATCAAAGAGGTAGCATTGCAGATCAGAAAGGAAGATATTTTTTGAGGAAAAGACCAATGCTAAGTAAAAAATGCAAGCAGAAATTCTATAGAACACAAAAAATATATCTGTCAGTTATACATACAGAAACAAGTCTATCTAACTGATAACCTACTAACAAAGGGGAAAAAACCCAATCTTGTGAAGCTTTAGAGCTGTGCTCACACTATTCTTACGCCTGTAACTCCACTGTATAATTACTGCAAAGTATAAAATATATATAATTATACTTACATAAATTTTACAATATACAGCAGATATTAAATTCAAATTTATTTCTTCAAATACGATAACAGGTATCAAGATCTGAAAAAAAAAAATAAAACCTCCTACATATCAGACATACCTGATGGAATTTTTTTCTTTTGAATTGATCATTCCAGGTTTTCTTCAATGAAGAGAACATACTAAAGTCTCCTGGACAGTATCAATGTGAAGTGGTGGAATTTCTATAGCATTTTGCCTATTATCCCTGGAAAGTTTTTAAGCCAAATTCCTTGTAAAACCAGAATGTTACTGTGTGCAAAAAAAGGTATTAGACAGACAGTGAAAGGGAGATTAAGGGAGCCACCATTCTTGGCTGAGTTTTGTTTATTTTCCTTCAAGATATCTATTTAGGAATTAAAGCAGCTTTAGCTTCTTCTAGGCTCCTGGTAGGCAAGAGCATAGCCAGCAGCTGTGAGGCACCAGATGACACCCTGGTAAGGACACGCCTCTCTCTACACAGTGTATGGAGAGATAGTGGATGCTACTAAATTTCTGTCTTGTAGAAAGAGTCCAAGGTCTACCTTGCTATCTATGTTCCCCTTAGTCTTTGCACAAGGAATATTTTATGCAACAGTAGTTTTTCTGAGATTCTCTGGAGTAGCAGTTGTTCTCAGTCTTTGTTCTTCTGCCTCCATGATAAGCTGTGGTAGAGAGTTGTACATCGTACCTCTCTTGAAAAATATCCTTATCTGATTAAAATGTTCTGCTTTGTTTTACTCTGTGGTTTGGATCTGGTATGAAATAATGCCAGCAAGAAATAATGATTTAATTCATCCTTGCTAATGGAGTTCTACTTATGTGCTGTGGGGGAAACAGGAGGCAATGTTAATCTTTATTCACCTTTGCAGTACCTCTTTCTTACCTGCATACAAGAGCAGTGAGGCATGAACCATATACTTCCAGTGAATGGAGGATTCTGTATGGAAAAGAGGTTAAAACATTGTTACAATATATAGAATCAATATCTATTTTTTCAATTAATATGCTCTTAAAAATGCTTAGATATTATAGTTGTGTGTGTGTTGTTCTGGTTTTTCTCTATAGCATAAACCATATTATTGTTAATAGGATTCAGGATGGCTCTTTTATCCCCCACTCAATTACTGCAGTACACCATTTAGAACTTTGTTCTTACTAGACAGGATGTGCATTGTCTCTCTGCACGTATGGATAACAAGGTAGACGTACACACAGAGTGGAAGACAATAATTTTAAAAAATTTGTCTAAAAAGTAGATGTGATTCCGAAACCTGAACCAAAATATTGTATATTACTTTTTGTACATTACTTATTGTATATTACAATTCTCAGTTGTAGCAATGTAATTTTCCACCCTCCAGCTGAAGACAAGATTAAAATAAGGGCCTGACCCTAGAGTCCCACTTGTGTTTTGAGATCACGAGATTATATTAAAATATCAGACTATATTTTTAGGGAAGTTTCTAGTCCTTCTGTGGAGGAAAGCTTAACAATGTGAACTTGCAGTGCCTGTTCAGATAGGCACTGTACAATGAACACCTGAATATGCAGAAACCCACAAACGTTTAGTCCTATGGCCACTAAAAATATCAAATAGAGGTACACATTTCAATGTCATTGGATAATAAAGGAATACTATCTTGTGTTGTTAAACAGTATGATGCCTATTTTCCTTTTTAATAAGGTACTTCCTAACGTGCTAGTAATGTGCAAATTCAGTCCCCTTTAAGTTACATCATGAACAGTAAACCAGTAAGTCTGATGTTTGCTCACATGTAAAACCATCACTGTACTTGCAGGGAATTTTTTTGTGTTCTTGGGGTTTTTTTCCCCCCAAGGTGGTATTCAGTTCAGCCTGCTGTGGTCTTTACCAGTGACTTCACCTCCAGTATAAAACCCAGGGCTGTAACACTTGATCAGGCTGCATTGCTACAGTGCTGCTCTGCTCCTGGGAGACAGCAGAGTTGTCCTGATGCTTGAGAGAACAGAGGCCTCTCTGGGGAACATATTTTTTTTCCATATGCGCAGAATACTGAGGTGAGGATAGAAGGATGGTGAAGAAAAAATATATATCAGTCCTTTCTGTAGCATCAGAGGGATCACACTCATAAAAAAATTGTGAGGAAGTAGAGATAAGTTATAAAAAGGTGATAACACATCAACAGCTCACTGCAAACTTACACACAAACTCAAAATAAACATTATCAGGAGGAATGGGGATGTGATTTTACAAGAATTAAGGAGGAAGGAATACAGGCAACCCAAAAATAATCAAAAACAGTACAGTGATTCAGTTACAACTAAGGTAAATGCTATCAGAAAANATAAAATAAAATAAAATAAAATATGATATTAAATTAAATTAATCTTTGCAGCCTCAAAATGCTTGCAGCCTAAAATACATTTTAACCTCTCATCAGAATAGATTTTTCTATAATTTTTGTAAAATACAGTTAGTGTTTCATTCAGAAATTAAATTAAACACAAAAAATGCCCAAGAGGACAAGATGAGGGCAGGGCATTATTATGGAAAAATGTTTTACTTATTTTGGATACTTTCCTTTGTATATGGTCTATGAAATTTAAAGAAATACACAATAGTGCAGAACCCTTCTACAGTAGTGTCCAGAGTGTATTTGTATGTTGCTCTAAAAAAACTTTAAACTCCAAGTCATGGTAATACTATGATTTTAAAAAATTATGACTCCAGGTGGGATTCTTGTCCCCTAACTTTATCCATTCCAAAATGAGGACACTACACCATTTTAGTTTCCTAAGCTTCTTCCAGGCTGAAGATCGGCATCTTGAGACTTCACTAGTGAGGGAATCTCAGTAACTCAGGCAAGATATCTAACTCTTAAGCAGGTAAAGTTGGTGAAATGAAACTGGATCTTTCTCCATGAAGAAATATGAGACCAAACCCTTTGTATCTTCTTATGGGGAGTGTTTCAGTAATGACAGAAATGATAAAATTACACAGATTAATGATGCAACGGTGTAAGAAAGAATGAGTCAACAGAAACCCCCCCCAAAAAACCCAGGCCATGCTGTATTATTATTTCTTTTTCCCCAGTGCTGCTGTACTCTGTTAGAAGGAGATGGTAAACAAGGAACTGTGATTTCTCTTTTTAAAAAGTAAGAGGAGTAACAAAATCCAGGTATTTCTAGTACTTTTCAGCCAGCATAAAGTTTTACAGTAAATTCTTTGTGGTCAAGGAAGGAAAAACAAACAAGCAAAAACTATTAAAACAAAACAAAACAAAGATTTACATTAACTAACTCTCATAAAGCAGATTTTCAAGGAAGATCACACACATTTTATAATTATTAGATTCAGTGACATTTCTGACAATCAGGACTATCCTACACTACACTACACCTGTTCTGCCATGAATTACAAAATTAATTATAAACTGAGAATTATATTATGCTATTGTGCTTAAGTTTTACATGTTTCTAATAACGTTGAAGATCTGATTGTACTACAAGTAAAATATTCCAAATCTTTACAAACATTGAAATTCAGTACAGAGCTCTTACTAATTACTTGAAATTAATGCTGATTTCAATTTCTACAAAGAAATTTCTAATTCCCTCTACAAGGTAAGAAATATCACAGTCTCAANAATTAAGGAGGAAGGAATACAGGCAACCCAAAAATAATCAAAAACAGTACAGTGATTCAGTTACAACTAAGGTAAATGCTATCAGAAAATTCCTTATGGCTTGACCTTTGGGCCAGGAGGCAGGGAGAACAGTAGGTATCCTCTCACTGCAATTCTGAACATGTTCCCAGAAGAGTTTAGCACAGTTACAAATCCTGAAGTATGAATACACTGCAAAGATTAAAAGGCCTGTTTCTCTGCTATGTGTCATAGCAGATGATTAAAACATAACAAAACATAAAATAAAATAAAATAAAATGTTAAAACAGATATCATAGACATTAAATCATATCACTGTTGGCTGAAAATGGATGTTAATGACAGTGAGTAGG